>OX421502.1:29269726-29327226 GCA_949126835.1 Anisus vortex | reverse complement strand
CCTAGTGGACGTAATAATCTTCTATCTAGAAGGAACGTCTGTAAACTTATAAAAGATAAGAGAGATAAAAGATAAGACACAAGGGAGAATAAATGTTCCAGACACAATAGTTTTGTAGATTTATATCGTGGAGAAATTAACACTCACAATTTCTTTAGTCTATTTTTTTTACTAATTTTAAATAGAAAACAAAACCTTCCTTTATTCGCGCTCCTCCCCCTAACCAGGTCATATACCCGACTCTCTCATTTCTCTGGAAAGACGAGAAATTACCAGACACACACCGAAAACAAGGGGAGAGAAAGCGCGCAGGTAAGTATGGAACATTATCTCCCTTTTGCCTTGATTTTTTTGGGCCAACTCTCTGACAATTTTTTTTTTATTTTTGGTTTTCTTAGCGAAACAAATATTTTAAAAAAATATCTATATCTACGTACACAAGCAGCTCGACAAAAACAAACAACAATCGAGTTGAATTGACTTTGCCCACACCCTCCCCTTTCCTTTTCATCCTTCATAATAGGCGAGTGTGTGTCTGTGTATTTGTGTGGGAGATAGTCTTGTAAATTTGTGTTTATTTTCACCTAGAAATGGGGCGAAACATGAGAGCAATAATTATTTATTCTGTCTTGATTATTTCAGCAGTTGTACTTGCTGGGTTTATTTTTTTGGTGTTGTTGGTGTGTGTGTGTTGACTTTGTGGAGTTTTCCCCAAAACACAGCTATCTATTCGTTCCATAACTCATTCTCTTCAAGCAGGCAGGCATACCAGGTTTGCTTCACAGTGTAAACTGGAAACCGGCATGCAGTTGAAATATAATGATTTATGCTAGGAGCTTCTCAGCCAGAAATATTGGTCTTTGTAATGGGCGTTTGCTAAAGGAGGCAGGTAGAAATTTGAATAATTATCTATAGGTTTGCTGTTTGTCCCTGACTGCTGAGGAACTTCATTTGTATATGTTGATTCTCTGGCGACATATTGGACATATTTGAACCTTACAAATTCTTTTATGCCGAAGCCAAAGTTTTGGTTTCAGGATTTTGCAATTCCGTGAAGGGTTTCTTGTCTTTGCATTTTCTTTCTTTATTCTTAGCTCAGCCCTGGTCTTTTGAGAGTTTGAATGTCAAGAGTAGTCTACGCCAGTATTCATTGAATTTCACCACTTGGTTCGTTATGTGGGAAGTTTTTTTTTGGTGGTGGTGGTGAGGGGGGGAATTATAGGGTATAGCCTACATTATTTTCTTATTAGATTTGTTATTATTTGTTATTACTTAAGTCTATCATAGATATCTCCAAACTCTCCGTCTTTCTTTCCCAATTTCTCTATATTTCTCTCTAAATCTCTAAAAAAGACTCCCCCCCTCCCCCCCCCCCCCCCCCCAAGAGGTTGTCTAAAGTTTAAAGGAGATTACGCACAATTTGTTGTCATTATATGAAGAGAAAAAATAATGACAGAGTATTTATTTATAGACAACGGCTATTTATAGATCATATCTATTCAATAGTCTATATCGCCTGTCAAGTCCACTAGCCTATAGTTGCTCAGTGTTGTGTTTTTTTTTATTCTCCCAGGCTAAAATGTTGACTTTCTTCAAGTCAACGTGACCTCTTATGACCTCAAATTGTCTGTACTGTATAGATGTGTGCTCGGCGTGATGGGTTAGGTCGAAGGTCAAATAAAAACAAAAAAAAAACTTTTTTTTTTTACTGTAGTCTATGTAAATAATTAAACACCGCAACACAAGAGTAAGTTAGACCTGGTCATAAGCGTGTTAGGTGGGCCAGGGGAGGAAAGGGGTAAGAATGTGCTAGCACTGCCAAAAAAAAGTGAGGGTCTGTAGCAGGGGTCGGCAACCTTCTTGCTTACAGTGTTCCAAACTAGGATTTCTAAATCACTCATCGTGCCAACAGCTAAAAGTTAAACTGCTCTATTAAACTTTACACAAAAAAATTATGGGAAAATTAATATATATTTCCGTAACAAAACCAAGGCCAAAAGTAAAGTACCCGTTGCTAGTGCCCATATATTCATTATAGTTTATTATTATTATGGTAGCGTGGTAGCCTATGGGCAGCTAAACATTATCTTCAGTATTATTATAATTTATTATTATCCAGTCAAGCTCACAACTTGAGTTTGAAAACAGTCACAGTTCATAAACTTGTAATGACGAAGTAACAAAATTTGTTCCACTTACTTCAACTTTATTTAACAATATAAACGCAGATATGAACAGACATGTGTTTTTGATGATTTAGGAATGCACATCCAAATTTATAATATAATAACTTCTTTTTATTTTAACATAACTCAGTTTTTCGCCCTTCCATCTTAGGCGGAAGCTAAACTTACTTCCAGACGATCACCTTCACCTTTCTAACAAAAACTTCAATCTTTTTTATAGAAGATATTTTTACTATATTATTTAGTGCACTGACATATATATATATATATAATATTTAATAACCGATACTAAATAATTAATATAACAAAATGCAATTGTCTTAATATAATTATAAATCAACCAACCAATCATGCACAGTCGCCTTTACTTTACCCTAACTAAGGTCAGGTACCCATCAGAGCTGGGTAAACTCAGGGACACCCTCCAGACCCGGGAAAAAAACCAAGCCTGCACTAGGATTCGAACCCGGGACCATCTGCCGCTTGGCTACCGTGCCCTCAAGGCCAAAAGCAAAGATTGTTTATAGAAAGAAAATCCTTAAAGCATTTTATATTTAATTCAAAATTAACGTTTTTTTGTGATTTTCATTCTTTTTATTTGCACTTATATATCAAACACAATATTTTATTACTCAACTTTCACATTTATAGAAATTATTGACTAAACAGTATCATTTGGTAGTCAAGATAAGTATCTAACACCTGCTTGTATTAGTTATATTTTCATCTCAGTGTAACTGAGATGTCCATTAATATGTTTTGTTATTTTGATTGCAACTAGTGTCAAAGATGATCATCGTTGAGTGGAATAGATACGTAGTAAGCATACAAACTTGGTAGTTAATGTAATGTTTAAAAATATACATATAACTTCTTTAGTCATTGTGATGAGGTGCTCGTAGCTTGCACCCGTTGTCACACAATGGATGGATTTTGAAGTCCACCCGTGACATGTTGTCTAGCGGTACGATTACTTTGGTTAGGTCGCTCTACTTCTTACAAATTTATATTTGGTTCACCGTAGTATACATTACTAAGTTGACAGACGTACAACATAAAGTACTTGAAGCAAATCAATCAACGATTCAGTGTTGGTTATATAAATATATAACGATGAGTTTAATCATATATATATATATAGTTCTTACTTGAAAGTGGAATAATAATAATAAAATCCAAGTATAGCGAAAGTACAGTTCACACACACAATGGCAAATAAAGCGAAAGTTTAGGCAAATGCAGTGCAATGGCAATACAGCGAAAGTTTTGGCAAGGCCGTGCAATGGCAAATATAGCGAAAGTGTATGAAAAAAAAAAGAACAATGGCGAACACTTAAAATCCTTTGGGTACACGAATAATGTGAATAAATGAATATTATAGTTTGGAGATACACAGCAAGTCTAGTTTGATATAAAATAAAAGCAATGTTCATTGGCGGTATATGCTATGTTTCTAATGTTTCTATCAGTTCTATCATATGTCATATAGATCCTATAGGTCCTATGTTCTTATTCTATGTTCTATAGGTTCCTCCACATCAGTTCTATCTGGTCTATCCCCGCATCAGTTCTATCTGGTCTATCCCCGCATCAGTTCTATCTGGTCTATCCCCGCATCAGTTCTATCTGGTCTATCCCCGCATCAGTTCTATCTGGTCTATCCCCGCATCAGTTCTATCTGGTCTATCCCCGCATCAGTTCTATCTGGTCTATCCCCGCATCAGTTCTATCTGGTCTATCCCCGCATCAGTTCTATCTGGTCTATCCCCGCATCAGTTCTATCTGGTCTATCCCCGCATCAGTTCTATCTGGTCTATCCCCGCATCAGTTCTATCTGGTCTATCCCCGCATCAGTTCTATCTGGTCTATCCCCGCATCAGTTCTATCTGGTCTATCCCCGCATCAGTTATATCTGGTCTATCCCCGCATCAGTTCTATCTGGTCTATCCCCGCATCAGTTCTATCTGGTCTATCCCCGCATCAGTTCTATCTGGTCTATCCCCGCATCAGTTCTATCTGGTCTATCCCCGCATCACCATGACACTACGATGCTCTCTGTTTCAAGTTCAGAGTCGCACTGAAGTATTCAAATTCATTTCTAGCCTCTTTCACCCTAAGTTGATTCTGGTTGGTTGTTCTAATATCACGTGATCAGGTTGAGGGTGGGGGTGATTTAATTAGCTTGGCGATAATCATGATTAAAATAGATAATCAGGGAAGGGTTAAACATACAGAGACATCGGAAATTCCAGATGAAAACTTACAATAACAGAATCTAGTCTAGTGTCACCAGACTTTTGGACGACATGAACATCCTAAAACATTGCAAGACCGGATGCAATAAACAAGTATCTAATATCAACATATATAGACGGGAATGCCAAGTTGCGTGGGTGTTGTGATGTTGGGAGGGGGGGGGGTGACATAAGCTTTGCCATGAGTGCCCTAAATAACAATTCAATGAACAAGGGCGCAACTCTAGTTGGGGAAGTATTGTCTTAAAGCAACATGACAAGGGAGGGGTAGACATGGGGGGTGGGGGGGAGCTGGCTGGCTAGGTGTCATTATAGGAAACTTAACCTGATTAAAATAAATTCCGCACGTTCTTACAACAGTGATAGCAAGATGGATACATCAACATCTTGTAAATGATATGAGGCTAATTGTTGCTACAATATTCTTCTTTAACAAGTTAAGTTTGGGCTTGTAACATCGTTACAGTCATATAATATTTATTTAATTTTCAGATAGTTTTTACAACTTGATCATTTCAAAGTTATAGATCTAAATGGTAAGTTATTTATTCTTTTATAAAATGAAATAAAAAGGGAAAAATTAAGAAATAATCAAGCATGTCTGAGTCGGTAAAACGACAAGGCGAAATGTTACGCTTTTTGGCTCGGGCTAAAGGTAAAAAAAAACGGGTTAACTATCTCCCTTTAGTTAAAAAAACGTTTCCACATTTGATTCAATCGTGATGCCAGAAACATTCTGTTTTGAAGTATAACAAAAATACTGACTAATTATTATTTCTTTATATAAATCCAACATCATGGTATTAATTACCAGATTTAATTATTAAAGGATTAAATTAATTAACGTTAAACAATTATAAATAAACATTTTCTGCATTAATTGTTTGTACATTTAACCTTAAGTAGTTTATCTATTAAACATTCATAATTTCAGAAATTACACATTATAGTGCTATCAAAAAAGTCTCTTATATTTATTAAATTAATAATATACAAAATTTGTTTTAGAATTACTTATATTTATGTTTAATTAAAGAAGATGAGCATAAAAACTCTTTTAAATCTGTATCAATTAATTAGCGGTCAAGTGTAAGTGACCTCTTTGTAGGCCTATGTTTAAAATAGCTTTCATGTGCGATAAAAATATGTTCACGAGTGTAAGTTGAACCAAAAGCTGAAAGTAAAAGAGCGAATGCCTAGCAGTTGAGAATAGCAGCTTCCTTCCAGATTGTTTTCCGCAAATAGGCAAATAAAAATTTGGATGCCCATTTATGTTAATGTTTAAAATTCAACTTGCTGCATTTTAAAATCGCCAATATTACTCAACTTAAAAAAAAAATACATCTAAGATGTAGTAAGATCAAGCCAGTCAGTCTTGATGTGGTATGAACAAATGAGTCCATCAATTTAAAAGTCTTGCCATTGTTTAGAAAACTCCGATTTGAGTGCTTCGATGTACTTATGAAAAAGCTCAATATTATATTCCTTAATATAGGGATGTAAATGTAGTTTATTTTTAAAAAAGATTGATTTCACGGCAAGATATGTCCAGTTTCAATGCAAATTCATTCCAGTGGTCCTTGTAAATGCAGGTTCAACTCAATGTCAATCTTTATTATGTATTATATACAATTGAAAGACCTGAAATGATAATATTATTGGATTTATGGCACTCTGAAACATTTTTTCCTCAATGGCCCAAAGTCACCCCGGACGGCCAAGTTCACCCCATCTTACGGTACTGAGGTGTCCATTCGCTCCCCTAAACGACCATAACGGTGAAGGGTTTGATAATAATGATGATACATAAATAAATAATAAAAAAAGAAATTCATGCTTTAATTCCGTTTGCTATAATTTTGTTCATTATTGAAACTATATAAACTATATACTATATATAATGTATAAACATTAATATTATTACAAAGTAAAATAAACAGCCTTAAAACAATAATGCATTGAAAATGAAGATCACGTCAGTTCGGCTAAACATTTAATCAACTTTTTAAAATAGTCTCTTGTTATAACTTATATAGACTATATTTTACAGGCATATTTAAATTTGTAATAAACTTATTTCATTGACGTATGCTCAAATAATTTTGGTCTAATTTCCATTTTTAGTTTGTATTTAAAAACCAGTATCGGCTTCTAGCGGCTAAGAGAGATAACCAATCAAAATTGTGATCGTTAACAAGTTCTCTAATGTGGAGTTAAAAGAAGTCTTCATCTTATCCGTATTTCAAATTTACTTTGTAGCTAATCCAATGGAAAGACAGATAAAATACACGCATGCTGAAATATCTATAGGGGTATCTAAAGTTTCCCGCTTTCTTTTACCCTTGCACTTTGAGGCAACGACCTTCGCATTCGAAGGAATCTTTAAGACAAATTTTTCTTTTTCTTTTTACTTTCGTGAGTGGAAATTTACTGCAAGTACAGGTGGTAATGGCACGTCTGCCTGTCGGTCGTTATTCAAATGAAGCAGTGCTTCAAGTTAAGGCAACTCTCGAGTGCGCGGGTTTGTTCTTTCCCTTTGAACAGATGATAAATCCACAATACTAAATGCAAGAATTTCACATACACACACAAATATTATATAGATCTACAAACTACCAGCCGAAATATTTGAATTAGAAACAATTTAGCTAAAAATACAAAGAACTACAGCCCAATAACAACTTGTTGCAAAGCTCAGATAAACATAAAGACAAAAACACTTTCCTTGTCCCTTATGCGAGAACAAATGCATACAAGTGCTCTTTCTTCCCGAGTGGCATTCGGGCATGGAATGGGTTGCCTGGACAAGCCAGGAAAACCAGTAACTTAACATCATTTTAAACATTAATAAAAATGCAAGACTAGACTCGGACCACGGATGAGCGTAGTACGCAATAATCTTCTTTATAGAAGGAGCGTCTGTAATGTATAAGATAAGATTAATGACAATGCTAAACGCTAAACTCAATCTTATCTAATCTTTTATGTTACAGAACTGATGTTCCTTCTATTCAATGCTTACTATGCACACTTGTTTAGCGTATATAGAGGCATCTATATTAAACCTGTGCTTGTGCTTTATACTAATCACCGTTAAAACTAACACCAGTAAAAAGGGGTTGATCAAAATTGAAGTTTTTTGCCAAGTTTACCGTTGCCATTTGTTTTTCACCGGGCACCGCTTTAGACATGATTTCATTTTGGGATATAATATATATATATTTAACGGATGACAAAATAAATGTATAAGAAATGTAACAAGACAGGCTGAAAGTTAAAAGCAAATCAATACAATTACAGACGGACCGACGGAGAGAAAGAGAGACGCAGAGAGATAGAGAGAGAAGAAGGGACCAAAACCTGGGTAGGGTTGCAAACTTGTTTCCTGTTAATATATTTAAGGCTATTGATGATGGTGTATCAATTTCTCTTCTCATCTATTCTATTGATGATGGTGTATCAATTTCTCTTCTCATCTATTCTATTGATGATGGTGTATCAATTTCTCATCTCATCTATTCTATTGATGATGGTGTATCAATTTCTCATATCATCTATTCTATAAAACAGTTTTTTGCTACATCTCCCACTACTTTTCTTTCCCTCTCTCTTCCAACTTGCATTTAGCTTGGAGAAACGACAAAATATCTTATTGCTTTTCTCCCTCCTTTTCCTGCTCCCGCACTCTAAAAAAATATGACATTTGACTATCTACTAAGGAAAAAAAAACCCACACGTTTCTTTAGAAGAGCAACCCAGGCTTTAGATATTTGTTGTAAAATAATGACTTATGCAATTCATACATTGCAACAATACTTTCCTCAAAAAATCTAGTGCATTTATTACTTTCGACTTGCTTACGTCTGACGAAGAAACCGAACGAAGAAACCTTTTTGTTCTCCATTTTGGCGTCTGTAGATATGAAGACAATCTCGGTTCCCTAATTAATGTGGATTGCGCGCTTGAAGTTTTATTGTGTTCGTCTTGTCGTGAAGGAATGATATCAGGGACACCAGTAGCTCTTAGTGGATCTTTTATTTACTGCAGGATTCGAACTCTAGTTGAATATCAACAGCTAAACCAATAAAGATGACTTTACTTCAACAGGAAATAAAATGTCATTCAGCTACAAGTAAATATATATAGATATACAAGCTAAATAGCCCGTCGTTGCCCGGGTGAAAATAAAACCGGCATGTACAAGCTTCTGAATATTTTTGTTTATAAACTACAATGAAAAGAAAGCTATAAATCTAATAATTTAACAAATATATTCTTGTTTTTTTACTGAAGACTTTTAGGAAAGTAATTTAAAATAAATATTGTAATCGGGTGAAAAACAAAAAATCCAAATTGCCCGGTGATGCTCGTAGATTGACAATCCTTTTTTTTTTTAAAGTAATTTTAATTGGAAAAACAAATGTGAAAAAAAAAAGGTATTAGAATAACTGGAGAATCGAGCCCGGGTCGCCACCGCTCCCACGGTTGGCACAAAATCTCTAAGACTAAAACGTTACTACAGACGATTAAAATATAAAGAAGTTCAATGGAACACACATATAGTTTTTCATAATTTGGCAAACATGGGACAAACTTTTAGTATTTGATTGCCTGGAGTACCCATTTCCAAAAAGTATTTTGGGTTAAAAACCGTGAAGGCAGAACTTAGGCTCTTGTTTGGTATAGAAAATCATCAATGAGACTTCAGTTTTGGTGGGTTCCAGAAAGAAAAAGCTGGGATGGGCATGACCCCTTCCCCTCCCCCCACACACACTTCCTGACTTTTATTTCCTAAAATCATTACTTAAGACAACGTGTATAATCAGAGACAGGGAACAGAGACAGGGAAAATGGGCAAGTAGCAGAGATGGAGTTGGCGGTGGGGGGGGGGGGGGTAAATTCTGTGATCCGTAATTTACAATCCCCTACTTTGTGCCATGATTCTCATGATTCTGAAGGTTTAACACATTTTTGGTGCATCTTTGGGAAGCATTGCATTCAGAAACAATTTCCAAACCGGAACCGGATATTGGTAGGCGCGTGACTGTGTGTGTGGATGCCTCCTCCCACCCCCTCCCCTCTCTCCGTGTCTCTTCCTCTCTCTGTGTGTATGTGTGTGTGTGTTGGAAGTATGGTGCCACTGGCCACTGACAGTATTTTTGTTTCATTAGCCATTTCCTAGCCCAGGGGGTCATTGGCATCAAGTGTCCAATTCAGTTGAAATTATTTTTTTGACTTTCGGAAACCCCGGGGGGGGGGGGGGACAAGTGGGGGTGGTGGGTTTCATAATTCATATCCGCATCAACATTTTTTCTTTTAAAAACAATAATAAAAACAACAAAGTTAATAAAATGCAATAAATACAATTGTTTCTCCATGTGCATGTTTGTACATTTGATTAATTTCCGTAATGATTTTTTTATGTAAATTTATTTTACAATTAAACAACATATAAGATAAAAGATGACCTAAAATATACATTAAATTTATGAGATCTATTTTTGTCCACCATTATTACGTTAGAAGACTTCCAAACTATCTTATGTCTAGATAGGCTTTGTATTGTATTTGAGTATTATTTCGCTTCTTATTTGAAATGAAATGATTTGTAACTTGTGAAAACTTTGCTGTCTAATAATTTTTCATGGAGTGTTTCTCAATTATTTTTTTTTACAAAATTTACTCATGTAAATTGGTTTGCCTATTGGTATAATTCGATCAATTGTTTGTTTGTGTGCATTTTCCATCTAAGAGCCAAGCTACGCTGGACGGGTCAGCTAAAAAAAAAGAGGTCGCAACTCTACAAGGATGAAGGTGTTATACAGTCAATTTCCTAGAGAAAAACGACCAAAATGGCAGTCCCAGGATGAGATGGATGGATGACTTAAAAGTGAATTTGTGACAGTTCGGAGCTTTAAGCTTGGAAAAAACAACAACAGCAGACAGGTGATAGTGGAAGGAGGTGGTGAGGTATGCCAGAGACTTCCATTGACTTTCCGGCACTAATAATGCTGATTCTGTTACACATGTCGAGTAAAAAGTATAACTCCATGATGTCTCGAAGTTTGTAGAAAGTTGCTGCCTTCTAAATCAGTTGTCTCAGATGTCAGGATGTGTTTACGATTAGGACATCAACCTGGCAGAAGTTGGGCGATGAGAGGGGTGCGGAGTCGTAGGTGAGTGGGGTAGTAGTGGCAGGTCGTCGTGGGGTATGAATTACCGTGACTGGAATCGCCCTGGAATAATTATTATTTCTCTCTCTGGCTCGTTAGATATTATGACGGACACACAGATAGTTCTAAGTAGGCAAATAAATCGCTGGTTAAGTTCAGGTGTTTATTATCATTTCAATTCTTCACTCAATGGCAAGATACATATATGAATTTGCACAGGCTTCAGTTAACACTCAACACATGGTACTGCTAGGTTATCCAAACATTAGGCAACGTAGCTGTGTTCATGAAAATACTTATACTGGCACAATATCTATCTATACACATGCAGGCGGTATATCCTATGGAACGAACTGAATAAGTCGAGGCTAGAATCGAACAACCTTCTCCACCTAACGCTTGAGCTGAAGTGCCCTAAACCTAGTTAAGCGCGCTTTCCTGAATTTTAGTCACGTGATCAGTGGTCAATTTGATTGGATAGCTACATGAGTTTAGAATTACATATGTTCTGGTTGGCTGGTTTGAAATATACTTGCATAGAAGATTGACTATTGGGGGGAAAATTAGGGGTGGGTGTAGGTGAACAATTGATACCGCCGACTTTGTGGGGTGGGGCCCAGGGCGGAGGGGGGGGGGGGTGTGTAGACGTATACGGAGATACAAAGGATAAGATAATGACTTATCTCCCTTGATGGACCTGTTTGTATGTGCGAGACGCTTCGCTCCAGATGTCACTACGACTATTGGATCAAGGGCTATGCCCACGGGCGCTGAGTAGGGGACAAAGAGGGGAGATAATGAAAAAGGTGTAGCAGTGGGTGGGGGTGTCTACAGGTGGGTGAGGGTTTCTACAGGTGGGAGGGGGTTTTACGTGTATGCTGAGTTTAGCAAAATAAATGAGTAGTTACTATCAAAATACAACATGAATCATAATTGACAGCATAATAGAATATATATATATATATATGTTACGGCCAAAGCCCGAAGTCGGCCAGATCGCGATCTGGCCGGCCAGATCGCGAAGTGGCCAATATCACCTCACATTTGACCGGCCAAAGCCCGATCTGTTCTTGATTTCGGACCTTGGCCGGCCAGATCGCGAAATGGCCAGGGGCGATCGGCCGAAGCCCGATTAAGAAGGTCTTGACGAGATTTCGAGTGTTTAGGCCTATATACCGTAATTATCACATTAGGCCTAGATTGATTACTAATTATACTAAATTACATAATCAGTCAAAATAGTTTATTATATAGTAAATTATCAATCTTTAATTAAAATAAATTAAAAAATCAGTCAAATTAGTTTATTATAGATTAGTAAATTATCAATCTTTAATTAAAATAAATTAAAAAATCAATCAAATTATTTTATTATAGTAAATTATCAATCTTTAATTAAAATAAATTAAAAAATCAGTCTAATTAGTTTATTATAGTAAATTTTCAATCTCTATCATCAGTTGTCTTACAATACTAAAATCCAAAAGGAAATAAGTGCGTACAGTCGTGTTTGGGGCGTTTTTAAAACAAGGAAGATCTACCCACATAATATAACATGGACCAATGAGAAAAGAGTGGGTGGACTTTAAAGTCACATGTCTGTCTCCGATCCATTTGTCCAAACATTCCGGTCGCTTGTGGCTTCGAGGGTCCGTCAATGGGGTGGGGCTGGGAGGGAGTTTTCGCGGTCGTCGATGTGGGTAACGAGATCAATGGTGGCCCTGTCCTGTACATTATTGACACTCCCTCTCTATCTATTATCGTAAAATTAAACAAGCTCTTTGTCATTGCGACTGGCGGCCCCACCCATGTTTATACAACACATGAAACTATACTTAGACCGCGCGGACAATGGCTAGATAAAAATACGGTCGCTCCTGCCTGACCTGACCACCTTTGTGGATTATCAAAAGTCAATCTTCTAATCACAGACACCAACAGTCAATTTATGACGCAAATGGTGTTTTTATCCAGGTAGATAGTTTACTAAATCGTGTGATAATTAATTTCCTTGATAATTATGACCACTTCGGCAGGACTTTCTCTGAAAAGCAGAAGATGAACAGAAAATTATCGTCGCAGCGAATGTATCACTGTCCTTGCTACCCTATGCAAGCCGCCATCACACCTGTGCCGCCTACCGAACATTCTTGTATCAGCACATCGGACATTGGCCAGGGATTGCCAGCCACATCGCGAAGTGGCCGGCCAAAGTAGCGTAAACACTAGCAATTTCAAGCACATCGGACATTGGCCAAGCGCGTCGGCCAAAGCGCGATCTGGCCGGCCAGATCGCGATCTGGCCGCACTTCGGGCTTTGGCCGTAACATATACATACATTAAAGAATACACACACATACAATCACACATACAAATAGTGTAATACCAAAGTGGCTGAATCAAGTAGCAACTCTGAATTCGGGAATGAAAGAGTGTAGAGGGGGTTAAAGAACAGGTGAAGAAGGGGTGGTTGGGATGTTCCTATTGCGTGAGAGAAGGAGAAGATAATGGCGTCAGGCTACTTTTCTACTCCCTAATCTAACTCTACGCTAACCTATGTTTCTAGTTCTACACTACTTCTGCGCTATGATCTATCCATGAGTGCTAAGTGTCGCGATTTAATTCCAGAATCGTGATAACTCACCCGGGCAATTTGGGAATCTACTCAGAAAGTGGATTCATACCTAAATTACTGTCTCTGGGGTATGGGATCTTAGTGGGAGTACCGGGATAGTATCTGCGAGTGGTATCTTGGCGTGTCCACGTGTTGGTGGTGGGTCTGTGACGGGGAGGGGTCGGAGGGAACAAGGGGACGCGTTAAGTTATCTTCTGGGGGGGCGAGTATGGCGCTGGGTTGTATTGTTACCCAGCCCATCGGGTGTTTTAGGGTTAACGCTAATCCTCGTCGTCGGGGTGGACTCGAAATGGGTTTCGACCTAAGAAACATTTTAACAGGTCGAAGGCAAATGTGGCGTCTTCGTTCCAATGTAATTTTGGACGTGTGGTAGCATTCAGTAGATCGAATAAGGGCGTTGCGAGTTGCCGGAAGCCGCGTATAGCATTCCTTTCATAGTAACTGAACTCGTGAAGTATACGCTTTAGCTCGCTTCTGGTTTGGGGCAGTTTTGCGTTGCGGAGCCTGTCTTTAATGGACACGAATCGGGGAGGGCGGATCGGGCTGTGGGTGGGGCGCGGTGGCTCGTGGCTCACCTGTGTGGGTCGGGGCGGGAGTGGTCTGCCTACGATTGGCCTACCTAGTAGAACGTCTACATTCCCGTCTTTAGTCACGGCTGCTTCGATGGGGCCTGCTGTAAAGGCGGAGTCGATGTGTACGACTGCCGTCGGTAGACGCAGAATGGGGGAGTCATGGGATGGCCCTTGGAGTCGCACATAGCGGCCTGTGTAGTCGCGGGGGTCGGTCATTGATTCCGTTACTAGGGCCTCATAGCTGAGCCCGGAATCGTATGTACAAGAGCCCAGGTGGCCATTGATTCGGACTATCTCGTCGACACAGTTGTGGCGGGGTTCATGGGGTCCGTCTACTGAGGAGATGGAAAATACGTGATGGACTTGATCCAAGTCGCCGTATGTTTCCTGGCTATTCCACGGGGCGGTGGTTTCGGTTATGTGGTTGGAGTGTATGGGCTTCTGTTTCTTGTCCCGCCGGACCGTTAGTATACTGCTGGTCGGCGCTTACGGGTTCTGTCGTGGTGTAAAATGCACCGGCGGCCAAATAGGGGGTGGGGTCGCGTCTGTTCCTGTCGTGTGCTAACTGAGGGGTGGGTCTGGTGAGGCGGTGGTCTCCGCGTGGGTTGTGAGGACGAGGTCGCCCGTGTTGGGGCGTGTGTGGCTGGGGGGCGGTTGATTGAGGGGAGGGTTGGCGCGGTGGTTGTCCCCATAAGGTCGGTGCGGCTGCGGGTGTCCCGGGCGGGAGGATGACGCTATTACGTCTGCATGCAGAAACCTATCTGCGCCCTGCAGGTAGGGGTTTAACCCGGATATTCCCTGTTGGATTAAGAAAGCCTTTAGCTTGGGGGGCATCTGGGATTCTATCTGTTCAGTCATAAGAAGGGTGACCATGCCTTCAAAGGATTGTTCTATGTCCCCTAATTCTACCCACTTAAGTAAGTAGGCCTTAATTCGCTCTGCGAATTGCGTATAGTTCTCTCCTGACCGTAGCGTGGACGACCGAAACTTCTTTTGATAATGTGACGCGTGCAGTTGGTGTCGATTTAGCAGCGCGTTTTTCAGTGCAACGCACGACTCCCTGTCTTCTGGGGCCAGTTTACAATAGGTGTCATAATCTTCTCCTTTCAGAGTGGAGACGAGGATCCTACAATGTAATTCTGGGGGGACCTCATTTAACTCCATACAGTCGCTAAACCGTCGGAGGTAAATGTCGAACTGTTCCAGTCGGGGGTCGTGAACTTCAGTCCATAGAGAAGCATGTCGGGGGAGGGGATGGTTGCTGGGGTTTGCTGAGCTAAATGACGAGGGGGAGTTTGGGTTGTTGCTGTTGTCCGGGGGCCTAGTGCTTGCGGCTAATTCAGCTAGTCTGAATTCATGTGTCCTGCGTGCCTCCTCATCTAGCCTATTTTCTTCTCTAACTCTCTCTTCCCTAGCTGCTTGTTCTAATCTAAGTGAGTCCTCCCTAGCTAATTGTTCTGCTCTCTCCTCCCTAGCTACCTGTTCTGCTCTAAGTTTCTCTTCTCTCTGCTCTAGTCTAAGTTTCTCTTCTCTCTGCTCTAGTCTAAGTTTCTCTTCTCTCTGCTCTAGTCTAAGTTTCTCTTCTCTTGCCTCATGGACCGCTACTTGTTCAACTACGTATTTAATGACGTCTCCGTCACTGTAGCCTATCGCTATAGCCTCTTCTCTCAGCTGCTTACGCAATAGTACAC
Source organism: Anisus vortex (assembly GCA_949126835.1). NCBI lineage: Eukaryota > Metazoa > Mollusca > Gastropoda > Planorbidae > Anisus > Anisus vortex. The sequence goes on along the minus strand of OX421502.1, from coordinate 29,311,714 downwards.
CTTCGGCCATAGTGACAGAGTAAGGCAGTAACGGACAGAGATATAACGAGATAGAAAGAGGAATGTAAGCGGGGTTGGGGTTCAGAGTTTATCCAATATAATACAGCTCAAAATGGTACTCACCAGAACAGCTATTCCTAGAATTTCACACACATACACAATACACACGTATCCAATCACAAAGTTATCGTTTTTGGTATGGCGCTTGGCGCTCTGTTGGTTGCGGGTAGCTTCGGTATAGTGAGAAGTTCTTTTTCCCCGTGCCGGGACTAGATAGTGTATAGCGTTATTGTCTATTTTCCCGGGTTGGTTACCGGGAACTACGGCGGTTCCTTAGGGGAGGTTGATGGCGGTTCTCGGGTTCTCTGGGTTTATAGTTGTCGGGCAGGCACGTCGGTGCGGTGTCTCAGGTGACGATCTGGCGGTTGGGGTGGCGAATCTGGCTGCTGGTGTATCTGGGGTGACGATCTGGCGGTTGGGGTGGCGAATCTGGCGTAACGGGTGACGCAGGTGGCGTAGGGCGACGAATCTGGCTTCTGGTGTGTTTGGGGTGGCGCAGGTGGCGTGGGGTGACGAGTTTGGCTTAATGGGTGCCTTGGTTGGCGTTGGGGTGACGAGTCTGGTTGCTGGCGTATCTGGGGTGGCGCAGGTGGCGTATGGTGATGAGTCTGGCTCAGTGGGGTGACTTGGCTTGCGTTTGAGGTGGCGGATCTGTTTGCTGCTTAGAGTCTTCGTGTTGTAGAGAGATGAGCCCCCAATCCAGGGTCGGTTTCAGTAACGGCGTGGTCCTCGGGTTGATTGCTGTTGTTAGTGCCCTGAACGGCTTGAGTTCAGGATCCCGCGGCGAGGTCCCCACTTTGTCAGGATGTGTTTACGATTAGGACATCAACCTGGCAGAAGTTGGGCGATGAGAGGGGTGCGGAGTCGTAGGTGAGTGGGGTAGTAGTGGCAGGTCGTCGTGGGGTATGAATTACCGTGACTGGAATCGCCCTGGAATAATTATTATTTCTCTCTCTGGCTCGTTAGATATTATGACGGACACACAGATAGTTCTAAGTAGGCAAATAAATCGCTGGTTAAGTTCAGGTGTTTATTATCATTTCAATTCTTCACTCAATGGCAAGATACATATATGAATTTGCACAGGCTTCAGTTAACACTCAACACATGGTACTGCTAGGTTATCCAAACATTAGGCAACGTAGCTGTGTTCATGAAAATACTTATACTGGCACAATATCTATCTATACACATGCAGGCGGTATATCCTATGGAACGAACTGAATAAGTCGAGGCTAGAATCGAACAACCTTCTCCACCTAACGCTTGAGCTGAAGTGCCCTAAACCTAGTTAAGCGCGCTTTCCTGAATTTTAGTCACGTGATCAGTGGTCAATTTGATTGGATAGCTACATGAGTTTAGAATTACATATGTTCTGGTTGGCTGGTTTGAAATATACTTGCATAGAAGATTGACTATTGGGGGGGGGGGGAAATTAGGGGTGGGTGTAGGTGAACAATTGATACCGCCGACTTTGCGGGGTGGGGCCCAGGGCGGAGGGGGGGTGTGTAGACGTATACGGAGATACAAAGAATAAGATAATGACTTATCTCCCTTGATGGACCTGTTTGTATGTGCGAGACGCTTCGCTCCAGATGTCACTACGACTAGTGGATCAAGGGCTATGCCCACGGGCGCTGAGTAGGGGACGAAGAGGGGAGATAATGAAAAAGGTGTAGCAGTGGGTGGGGGTGTCTACAGGTGGGTGGGGGTTTTACGTGTATGTTGAGTTTAGCAAAATAAATGAGTAGTTACTATCAAAATACAACATGAATCATAATTGACAGCATAATAGAATATATATATATATACATACATTAAAGAATACACACACATACAATCACACATACAAATAGTGTAATACCAAAGTGGCTGAATCAAGATGCAGCTCTGAATTCGGGAATGAAAGAGTGTAGAGGGGGTTAAAGAACAGGTGAAGAAGGGGTGGTTGGGATGTTTCTATTGCGTGAGAGAAGGAGAAGATAATGGCGTCAGACTACTTTTCTAATCCCTAATCTAACTCTACGCTAACCTATGTTTCTAGTTCTACACTACTTCTGCGCTATGATCTATCCATGAGTGCTAAGTGTCGCAATTTAATTCCAGAATCGTGACATCAGACTCGTATGAAGGCTTGTGGCCATTTTATCAAGTGTCAAGGGCCGCACCCCCACCCCTTCAACAACCCGACCCTAGTAAACAATGAACACTTCATACCTACTTATCACTAATAATATACCAATTTCCGATTTGGACACAAAGAACTATCATTATTCTTATTAAGTATGTTACGTATATAAAATTAACAATAAAATTTGATGTGTATCAGTACTAGCTGTCTGAATTTCACGAACAGTACATTTTTTGTAAGTTTACTGACGGGCTACAAAAATCCACTGGGTGGGCCGCATGAGGTCCGCGTGTTTGAGACCCCTGTTTTAAATGACAGATTTAGGTACCACTCCATTTAGTATAATATACTCAATCACTTTACTTTTCAATCCCTTGTGTTTTCTGGTTTGGATATCTGAAGGTATGGAGGTTACCAGACAAAATATCAATTTATCTATACTTTCCAAATGGACTATTATTGAAGCCACTTCATCAAATTACGACAAAATGTAATCCTAGAAATTGTGGCCACACACACCATCCGATCATTCGTATTTAATCATCTATTCATTTTTTCCAAAGCGCCTACAGGGAGATGGTTCGTTTCATAGTTCCCTGGTCAGTTTTATCCAGATGACCAGTCATGTGATGAGCTACGATATAGCCAGAAAAAACAATTAACCGCTACTGGAGCAGAACTAAAAGCTGACCATTCACACACGAAAACGAGCAGGGGTGTTTGTTTTTTTAAGTATTGGTTTGTATTTACTGGGTTGGGTATAAATTAATAAGATTTACTCTCTCTTATATCAATCAAGCTGACAGGTCTGGCTTTTGAGAGATGGAGTAAAATATTAAAGTAAGCTTTAGCTTATCAAATAGAACTGCAATAAGTACAATGAGCCAGAGACATAACTACACACACACACAAACACACACACACAAGAGAATAGTAGTAATTCCCACCGGACCAAATTGGTCATAAGGCCGGTGTGGCAGCGTTCACCAGTGGCCACGGCATATTAGGGGATGTGTGACCTTTACTTTACCTAAAGACTAATGTCAGGTACCCATCAGCGCCGGGACTCCCTCGAGTCCATGGAAGAAATTATAGCCTTCACCAGGATTCGAACCCAGGACCTTCGGTGTGCCAGTCGAACACTCTGCCGCTTGGCTACCGTGTTCCTTTTACCATTATACTAGACATAGACAAACATACACGCAGATACATTGATATACATATTTTAAATATACAAACATAATTATAACAGCAAACACACGTTAACAATGTACACAGATAGGCCAAAATAAAAAAAGCAAACTGTCTCTAAACATACTCACAAATAAACATACAAACTCATATCTAAATACAAACACACACATTCAAACACTCATTTAAAAATGCACACGCATAATCATACACTTCTAATCATACACACACAATTATACAAACACATATCACACAAACACATAATTATACACACACTCATAATAATATTCATTCACACACACAATCATACAAAGTTTTTAGCCCGAGGTCACATCCCTGGTCAAAGTTCATAAAGTAGTTTTATTTAGTTCAGACGAAACATACCCCCCACCTCCCCATCTCCCCATGTGTACATTAGACCTGTACATTAGACCTGTACATTAGACCTGTACCCACTGCCTTTTACTTGCATTGTGTGTCATCGTAAGTCTCCCTCACAGATCACATAGAGACTCATTCAAAGATATACAAAAACGAAAATATATCCCAGGTTAAATCCTGTAGTTTTAAATCTTAAGAAGTGAACATCACTATTTGAATAGACAGTTCAATGAACTATTTGAATAAACAGTTCAATGAACTATTTGAATAGACAGTTCAATGAACTATTTGAATAGGCAGTTCAATGAACTATTTGAATAGACAGTTCAATGAACTATTTGAATAGACAGTTCAATGAACTATTTGAATAGACAGTTCAATGAACTATTTGAATAGACAGTTCAATGAACTATTTGAATAGACAGTTCAATGAACTATTTGAATAGACAGTTCAATGAACTATTTGAATAGACAGTTCAATGAACTATTTGAATAGACAGTTCAATGAACTATATGAATAGACAGTTCAATGAACTATTTGAATAGACAGTTCAATGAACTATTTGAATAGACAGTTCAATGAACTATTTGAATAGACAGTTCAATGAACTATATGAATAGACAGTTCAATGAACTATTTGAATAGACAGTTCAATGAACTATTTGAATAGACAGTTCAATGAACTATTTGAATAGACAGTTCAATGAACTATTTGAATAGACAGTTCAATGAACTATTTGAATAGACAGTTCAATGAACTATTTGAATAGACAGTTCAATGAACTATATGAATAGACAGTTCAATGAACTATTTGAATAGACAGTTCAATGAACTATTTGAATAGACAGTTCAATGAACTATTTGAATAGACAGTTCAATGAACTATTTGAATAGACAGTTCAATGAACTATTTGAATAGACAGTTCAATGAACTATTTGAATAGACAGTTCAATGAACTATTTGAATAGACAGTTCAATGAACTATTTGAATAGACAGTTCAATGAACTATTTGAATAGACAGTTCAATGAACTATTTGAATAGACAGTTCAATGAACTATATGAATAGACAGTTCAATGAACTATTTGAATAGACAGTTCAATGAACTATTTGAATAGACAGTTCAATGAACTATTCTCTTGAACAAAAGCAGCGGTTCACATTTGGTTTTCTTCTTGAGACACCACATGAGAGAATATTATAATGTAAATACATAGAGTTGTTTCTTTTTATCTACCCATCTACTGTTTCTCTCTCTCTCTCTCTCTATCTTACATTCTGTCACCACATGAGAGAATATTATAATGTAAAAACATAGAGTTGTTTCTTTTTATATACCCATCTACTGTTTCTCTCTCTCTCTCTCTCTTTCTTACATTCTGTCGCTCCCTCTCCGTTTCTTTCCCTATCTTGCTCTATATCGAAGTGCTGACGTCACTCTCTTCTTATGAAAATACAGATAAGAGACATTTGTATATAAATATATATATATATATATTCTATACTTGTGGTTATGCCCGTCAAAATGACGGAGAAACGAATGATTACAAACTCACGGTAATTATGTATATTGGGAAACTGACTGTTGAAGACAATTTTTCTGAATGACATAGCGACACATTTCAGTGAGTTGCATTTAAAAGCACCACTGGAATGGATTTGCATTGATACTGGACATATCTTGCCGTGAAATCAATTTCAAAACATTTAACTGATACACATCCCTATAGTAAGGTATATATATTAAGATAGAAAGTAGGGCTTTTTTAGAAGTACAACGAAGCACCCAAAGCGGAGTTTTCTAGTCAAAGGCAATACTTTCAAATTGATGAACTGATTTTTTTCATACCACGTCAAGCCTAACTGGTTTGATATTATTACAACCTTCTTAAAAGTAGATATTGTTTTAAGTAAAGGGATATTGGCGATTTTAATATGCAGCAGATTGAATTTAAAGCATTTAAAATATGGGCATCCAAATGTGCCCATTTGTGGGGAAAAATCTGTAAGATGCTGCTTAGGAAAGACGTCTGCTTTTCTCAACTGCTAGGCATTCACTGATTAACTTTCAGCTTTTGGTTCAACTTACTCTTGTGAACAGATTTTGTTACACGTGATCACCTACAATTGACCGCTCATTCATTCATACAGACTAATAACATTTAATAGAGTTTTTACGCTAATCTTTTTTAATTAAACATAATTATAATTCTAAAACAAATTTATGTGTATTATTAATTCAATAATATAAGAGACTTATTTAATAGCACTATATTATGTAATTTTTGTAATTATAATTAATGTTTAAAATATAAACTCTTTAATTGGACAAACAATAAATGCAGGAAATGTTTATTTACAACTGTTTAACGTAAATTATTTTAATCCTCTAATAATTAAATCTTGTAATGAATACCATAAAGTTGGATTATATAAAGAAATAATAATTAGTCAGTAATATTTTTTATATTGCAAAACATAACTTTTTTGGCATCACTATTGAATCAAACGTGAAAAGTTTTTTTTAATTAAAGGGAGATAATTAACCAGTTTTATTTGAGCTAATATTTATAACGTTTCTTTTATAATAGAAGAAATGGCTTACAATTTATAACTTTGAAATGATCAAAATGTAAAAAGTATTTGAAAATTATATAAATATTATATGACCAAAGAATTTATATGTATATTTTCAAACATTACATTAACTACCCAGTTTGTATGATTACTTCGTATCCATTCTCTAAACGTGTAATAGATTTTAGAGTATATCAACGATTATAAAAGGTTATTAATATAAGGGAGGCGTTATAAGGCGGATCCGCCGTATAACGCTCAGCGTTATACGGCGGATTTTTTGCGTGAACTCGTGACCTATATTATACAGGATATTTTTTACTGCCTACAACTCGAAGCACTAATTTTTGGGAAGCGTTATTCAAACAGCCGAAAGTGTATAATACCGAATTTACGAAAAATTGTGAGAGTTAGGCTATACTTATGACTTAAAACTTTATATTCTATTCTATAGTCTATAGTGACTCTATAGGCTATAGGCTATAGGCTTTTAATTAGGATCATATTCCTAGCTAAGTCCTAAACCTAACCGGGCCTAACCGTAAAATCAATTTCTAATTGTGATTAAGAGACATAGGCCATAAAAATAGAGTAACCTTTATGTTTGAATTAATTATAAACAATGACAAACAAAACACGAATTTAACTAAAAAATATTTAACGTTTTACTATAATTGAACGGAGTGATTACGGTGTATTTTTATATAATACTAAAAAAAAAAATTAGCGGAGCTGGCTGGATTTGAACCTGCGTCACCCCTGTTGACAGCGCAAGCTACTAACCATTGGGCCAACAAACCTCGTTCTAATAGTACGAAAAAATAGTAATTAAGCATATAGGACCAGATAAACAATTATGTATAATATAGGTCAGGAGTTCACGCAAAAATCCGCCGAATAACGCTGAGCGTTATACGGCGGATCCGCCGTATAATCACTTCGTTAATATAAATCACTCTGGCTTCCCCACACAACGTGTAGATCTTCTCCGCCTCGTGCGATTAGATTTTTCACACAGGTGAGTGGGAAGTCTTAGTCACCCCGAGCTACGGCTCTCACCTAAACTTACCCAAAGGAGGGGTAAGGATATAAGAAATGTGAACGTTTAGTAATAATATAGTGTGTTTGATATAAATGCAAATAAAGAGGATGATAATCACAAAATCGTTACGGTAGATCTAATTTTGTATTAAATATAAAACTTAGTAATGATTAATTTTAGGCAGTTGGCACGCTGAATGATTTAGAAATCCTAGTTTGGCACACTGTTAGCAAAAGGTTGCCGACCCCTGGTCTAGACTCTAGGAAATGGGCTATCAAGGTAACAAAGATTCAAATTTGTGAATCTTATGTGGGGGGAGGGGGGCAATGTGGCCTAGCGGCAGCTTCTGGTTTCGAATCTTGGTGAGGGCCATGATTTGTTTCCGGGTCTGGATTGTTTCCCTGAGTCTACCCGCACATTAGTTAAGGGCTTATGAGAAAAGTAGGCTGGGCATTGTGTTGGCCACACAATCCGCACAGGTCAACATTATCTGAAAAGGGATACTTTTACTTTTACAGTATCATAAAAAAAACGTATTAACGACCATTCAGAGCTATATTGCGAGTAAAGCAAAACATGCGATGGGATTATTTGGCCGGGGAGACGTCCTGACACTTATACGTTCACAAAAGTGATGTCAATTATACTTCAGACTTGCTTGTACCAAAACACATCAAATTCTCTACACCAGTGGTCGGCAACTCTTTCATAATAGTGTGCCAAAGTAGCATTCACTTTCTTGTAGAAGACACTTGAATTGCCATTTTTGGAGTCCTATGCGTGACATTGGATATTGCTCTGCGTGCCATGTTTGACACGCGTTCCATAGGTTGCCGACACATGCTCTACACACTGAGAAAAAAATGGCTTTTTTAGTTTTGTTTTCATGTAACTCCAACCAACCCTAGACCCTTGGCATGTCCGTCCAATTCTCTGTATACGGGCCACCACCATATACAAACTATATCCAATAGTATTATCTTTGCGCCCTCTAAAGAAGTAGCCATCCTCCTGGTTAGTGCGAAACCATGTCTTAAGCGATTAAGAAGATATTTATAAAACCGTGAGTTTGTGTGTTTGAACCGATGTCTGAAATTGATAGAAGCAACGCGGCATAACAAATACATCGCCGCTAGAAGTGTTGATTCCTCGTGGCTTAAACAACATAACTGGGAACAATTTTCAACTGTATCTGGTGGTAGCGCTGTTGATTTTATCAACTCTCGCTTTCTTTAATAGCCTTCTCTCATTCTTTCATTCTCTCTCACTTCTTTTTTCTTTCTCTCCTCTTTTTGTCAGTATCTTTTTTACTCCATCATTTGTCTCTTTAGCTCTATCTCTCTCTTTGGCCTTTTCTCTCGTTCTCTCTCTTTTTCCGTTTTTATATCTTTGACATTTTTTTTCACCTTTCTCTCTTCTATCTCATTTTTTCTTTCTTTTCTTCCTTTCTTCCTATTTTCTCTATCCTCTCAAACTTTCACTTTCTTTCTCAAATTCTCTCTCTATTTCTTTCATACCATCGCCTTCTTTCTTTCTCTCTTACTCTCTCTCTCTCTCTCTCATTGTGGCTATTTTCATCCTCTTATTCTCTGGTAAATGCATCTTAAACCGGCCCAATAGATCACTTTGGTCCGATGAGGTTACTTTACTTAACTCACTCTCTATTGTATCCTCCATCTGTCTTTCTTTCTTTCTTTTATCCCACTTCATTTCTTCTGTCTGTGTCGCATGTTGAAACCCGAGATTATAACAAACTGTTGATATAATAAATTACAGATGAAAGACAGAAAAGAATTTGTTCGATAAGCTCCAGAAGATGAGTTTCAAACGTTGTTATTTCCCATCTCACCAAGATAAGCTACGAAACGGTCCAACGAAATACAAAACGAAACGGAGTTACCTCCCTTGCTATCGCTTTACACGCCCATAGTTTACTAGTACTTACACTAAACCAGTGTGTTCTTTCTTGCTTTAATAAAGAAGCAAAACAAAATGGTTGTCTTTTTGTTTTAAAGGAAACCGAGGGGAGGAGTGAAGAGGGCGCAATGCCCCCTAGCCTAAAAATTGGCCTTAAAAATGTTTTTACTGAAAATTTTGGATTTGCAAATCGCATTCAGGAAGAGATTATATATATATATATATTATATAGTACGCTTCCTATATATTATACTCCCCAGTCTCTCCCAGATTTACAGTGAACCCTCGGTACTTCGTGGCTCGATATTCGCGGATTCACGACTGCGCGAATTTTTTTCATTATATTATATGAGAAAATATATTTTGAAATTTTGTTTAAATATTTGTGCCTGTTTTAGATAATGGTAGGCCTACTGTACGTACATTACGCGTTCTGTACATTAAATGGTGGTTTGTTAAGATTACGTAAAAAGAGCGTTTTAAAAGTCCGAATACACGTTAAATAAATACTGTAAATATAGTGTCCCTATTTCGCGGATTTTCAGCTATCGCGGCCGGTTTCGGAAACCACCTTCCGCGATAAACGAGGGTTCACTATACTTCCAGTTTCTCTCCTTACTCTCATACCCCTCTCTGCACACCTGAGAAAACGTCCGTCCACGAAGACAACCTGAAATGTAAAACATCGCTAATTGACTAAAGGAATTCAATAACCACATCAGAAGTTTGGCCTTTTATCAGACACATGAGTAGATACCAAACATTCTATGAAATATCTGGGATAACTTTTGTTACGTTTGTGTTTTTCATTTGTTCATTCGAACCAAAACTTGAGCCTGGTGTTTTCTTTTCGGGCACTTTATTTACATAGCAGACCAAACAAAAACAATGCATGGGTAAGTTCCCTTTCTTAATTCGGTTTGTCGGTATCGAGTTCTCTTCCCTAAAATCTATGAGAAACTTTTACTTCTATAGAAATATATTTTCGTTTTTTTCTGTGTTTAATGTTTTTTTTTACTCAAAGAAACATTTTTTAATCTATGGTCCACCTTCCAAGCTTTGATATTGTTCAACATTCTTATGTTTTATATATGAATACGGCCATGGCATACTAGGGGATTGTTTGGAACCCTCGTGACCCGGGAACAAAGCAAGGATTCAAACCCAGGATCTTCAATACGCGAGCCGAAAGCGCTGCCACACGGCCACGTGTGAATACATGTAAGGACAATTGTTTTACACACTCGAAAATACAAACAGATCAAAAACTTTTACTGAGCAAAAATTGAGTGTTTATTACTAAACTATTTTGGTTAAATACTGAAAAAAATGAATATAAATTACTATTGCGAAGAATAAATGAACATTGAACATGGCATCATGGCATTATTACCTTTGTGAAAACTTCTAAAGACTCTGGGGAGAGGGCAGAGACCATTCGATATTTTGTTTGTTATAGGGTAATCACCCTTCTTAAGGACCTTAAGTATCCACAAAAACCGAAACAATAAACAAAAAACGAAGCAATAGACAAAAACCGAAACAAAAGAAAAAAACCGAAACAAAAGACAAAAACCGAAACAATAAACAAAAACCGAAACAATAGAAAAAACCGAAACAAAAGACAAAAACCGAAACAATAAACAAAAACCGAAACAATAGAAAAAACCGAAACATTAGACAAAAACCGAAACAATGGACGAAAACGAAGCAATAGACAAAAACCGAAACAATACACAAAAACCGAATCAAGAGACAAAAACCGAAACAATAGACAAAAACCGAAGCAATAAACAAAAACCGAAACAATAGACGAAAACCGAAGCAATAGACAAAACTGAAGCAATAGACAAAAACCGAGGCAATAGAAAAAAACCGAGGCAACAGACACAAGTCGAGACAGACTAGTGACTAGTGTGTGTAGGCTATGTGGAAAAAGCAACTAAAACCTAACTTTACGAAAACCGCGGTTTGACGATATCTTTGAGTCTCACTTTTCAAATAACAACTGGATGAGATTGGACTACACGGAGACTGGGTATTGTCCAAATAATGGGTTTGAAAAAAAAAGCGCAAGTAATTGGCCTGGTAATCCTCAGACAGAAATGTTTTGTTTATTTATTTTTTTTAGTTTAAATTATTATTATACAAAAAGAGAACTATTCTGTTCGTTATTTTCTGAGGTGTTGGAAATCCTAAAACAAGGGGTCGTCACCGGGAAAGTTTTTTTTAATAAAAAAAATAAAAATAGTTTCCCTTGACTAACGTGCGGGCATGTCTGAGTCTAGGCGTATGTGTGTGAAGAGTGTGTGTGTGTGTGAGAGTGTGTGCGTGTGTGTTAGGCATGTGACGGGAGGGGGGAAAGTCACTGAAATTACAGACTTTATGAGACGGTCTAACGCGTATCACGTGTGAGGAGAAGAAGGAAAGGCGTTGTTGGGAGGGGGAGGGAGGGGAGTGCATTGGCCCAATCAACCCCCTCTTCCTACAACTTCACTCCTTCCATCCTCCTTCCCCCACCCACTCCCTCGTGCCAGTGAACAGCCCCCTCCACAAATGGGAACGTCAAATCCAATCTAGTTAAGGGCGCCATGATGCTAGCAATTGGGGGCTCTACGCTCAGGTTCTAATACAAGGGAGTGGAAATGGCGGGGGCCGGAGGGGGGGGGGGAGGAGGAGGAAAACTGAGACGCACCCTCTCTCTTTTTTTTTAACACTCTCCACCACTGCAGACCATCACCCCCCCTACCCCCAGCCGGAAACTAAGACTGGAAAAAGGGGGAGAGAAATTGTGGTCTGCTACCAGATTAACGACAATTTGTGGGCCCCAATAGGCCCCCCTCATGATTAGGGAAATAAATGCAAGGGACATTTGTTGCCAATTTCCTGACACTCCTAAGTTACTCCGCTCTCATTAAAATATTTTAAAAAAAAAGGAAAATGGAGGAAAGAATTTTCAGATTTTTTTTTCCCCAAGAATTTGGTGGAAATTGTGTAGAGCGACCAATTTAGACGAATTTAACGAGTCACGGAAAAGTGGAGGTTTAAAAATGTACAATATGGAAAGAGAGAGAGAGGGGGGGGGGGGATTGGACCAATTACTGTTATCTGGGTAGTTACGAATATGTTGATAGTCTTTTTTTCACTTTAGTAAAAGTTTAGTATGCAGACGCGGACCATGGACAGAAAACAATATTTCTTTAAATACGACAAAGAATAAAAAAGGAAGACAATGAAGTGAACAGATTGAAGGGCGAGAGAGGGAGGGAAAGAGTGAGAGAGGGAGAGATTGAGCCATTCTTTTCATCGATACACACTAAATAGTAATTATAGAACGTGGTGGTCCATAAACAGAGCATTCGATCCCGTTTTAAAGCACTCTGGTTCAAAGCCCGGGCATTCTGCCGACCACACAATCCCCTTGTCAGTCACCGGAGATTAAAAAGGGAAAATAATAGCGACTGGGCATGGTGCCCTATTCACTTGTATGTCGTGGCCATGGAAACTGTAGAACACAGCTTCACTTGCACGGAGGGCCCCTATATGGCTTAAATGAGATACTTACAATTCTTAATAATAGGACATGTTGGTTTTAACTTACTATTGACCAAGAAACATAGAAGAGTATATAATCAATTCAACTATAGGGCCTACTATATCCACTTTAAAAACGAGAGATTGAAAGAAGATTGGAGGAGGAAGAATGAAACGCAAACAGACAAACCCCTCTCACACGCACACACAAACAGACACGCGCACACTGAAAGAAGTTCTCTGTCGCGGTCTAACAGGTTTGACCACAGAGTGTCTGGAGGTCAAATTAGGGCGTGGCTGGTAGACTAGTTGCCAGAGCTGAGACCGAATGAGAGAGAACTAGACATAATATAGATATGTACTTAGCCAGAGAGAGAGAGAGAGAGATAGAGAGAGAGAGGGAGGGGTGGGGGAGGAAAATATGAGTGAATGGTCAGTGTCCACAGAAAGATGAAATCATACCAAGAAAGTAGATTAGCACAACATCTTAGATAACATTCGAGGGACTTCATGAAGTATATTGTAATTCTAAATTATTTATAAACATGAAAGAAAAAAAAGACAGAGCAAAACAAAAAAAGAAAAAACTACTCAGATTACCATTTGACGCAATGAATAAAAAAGGCCAATAGTAATTTACATTGATTTTTTTCTTCTTTTTTTATTTTTGCACCCGACCCCAAGAAATCCGAGTTGAACATCTAAGGGGTCAAAGTTCAATAATGAAACTTTTTTAGATAGAGGTTCAGGATATGGGGGGGGGGAGGGTCGAGGGGCGGGAAAAAGGGGGATGGATCTTTCATAGATCTCCGTAAGTAGACAGCCCTTGAGGTGAAGACTTAGAATAGGAGTATAAATTTCCTTTCGGACATTTTCGGACTTCCGTTTGACCCCCTCCCTTTTCCCTTACCGGATACCCCCCCTCCCCCAACTGAGCTCCAGATCTTCTGGCCCCTAGGGGAGGTAAGATGTACTTGGAACTATTTAATAAAACTCCATCTCGATTCTGGGTTATGTACACAAATAGATGTTTTCAGTTTATATTTTCCTATTTTGGGATAGATTGAGTCCGTTCTGTCAACTTTTTCTCAGTTCGGTTCCATCGATCTACTTGATGGTTTCAAAAAAAATGGTCGGAACCCAATCAACTTGTTGATGCCCTTTGGGGAAACTGGACTTAATGACTAGACTTAATGATTAGACTTAATGACTAGACCCTTATTTGTTAAATCAAAAAAATGGTTGAAAAAACAATAAATAAATGAATAAACTTAAAAATGAGAGGGACAATTAGTTAATCTCTCAATTGGGATAAATATATTTCTCTCTATATATATATACATATATAGGCCTATATATATATATATAAATAAATAAATAATAACGGTGCTTATATAGAGCATATCCCGTTGGTGACAGTTCTATGCGCAGACGACAGTTACAGAATACAGACAGACAACGAAATATGTAGTAATACGCTAATTCTGCTGACTATATATATTCCTAGCTAAACAAGGCATCTATCTATCTATCTGCTATCTATCTATCTATCTATCTATCTATCTATCTATCTATCTATCTATCCATCAAATCTATCTATCTTTCTATCTATCTATCTATCTATCTAACTATCTATCTATCTATCTAATATATCTATATATTTATCTGCCATCAAACTGTTAACTATCAATCTATCAATAAATCTATCATGTATCTATCTATCTATATTTATATATATATATATCCATGTATCCATGTGATTTTCTATCTATCCTTGTATCTATCTATATATCCATGCATTTATCTATTTATTTATATATATATATATATATATATATCCATCTGATTCTATCTTCTAAGATATTTGTTATACCAGTCCATTGAAACTTTCCTTTAAACACTGAACTATTTCTACATGAATCCCAAGAATTATCTTCCCCTTAGTCTCAAACCCTCTATTGAATACAACACCACCCAAGCAGATTGCCTCCCCTTTTGTATGCAGTTATAATTTCTTTCGTAAAACACAAGACATTGTGCCCTATGGAGACCATCCACAAAGAACCATCCCACACACCATCACCCACCCACCTCTTTACGGTTTAACAGGAATCGCCAAGCTATTGTCCAGTTTCAGCTGTTCAAAAAAAAGCCTGGAAAAACACTCTTGTAGGGGACATGTCCATTTCTCCAGTGCCAGAGTTATCTGTTGAAGTGGGTGGTTTAGTATGGATTAACTCGAGTAGGTTTCTGTCCGACAGTAGGGCGTATTATTTGTTGGAGTTGGGGAGCTTGTTAGATATTGATTATCAGTTTCTGGGGGGGGGGGAAGACAGCTAGCAGTTGTCTTCTATTTGAACATACTTTCCCTAATTAAACAGCGCGCTACCCTTGTTGGTCCTGGGGCGGAGATCAAGTCTATACAATTTAAACCTGGCTCAAAGTGTGGTGCGTTTTCGGACTGTAAACACGTGATAAAGCTTATCATGGTGATTCTTAAATTAGTTCGCTGTATAATTTATTATTGAATTTGCGTGTGTTCAGATAGCGTTTTTTCTCTCCAGAAGATGGACAAATGAAGCTGAAAAAACAATAACATATTCTGCAAATTACAGGATTTTTACATTTTATTTTTCGAGGTAGGACTGATAAGTCCTTAGTATCATTAGAAAATGAACACCAGATTAGTGCTTTTGGTTGTTATACAATTGTAAGTGACCGGAAAAGTAATGGGGGTCAATGGAAAGGATATTTCCCAACAATAATTTCCAAAAAGACATACCGATTTTCATTCGCACTCTTCCACCAATCTCAGTCTCTTGCCATGAAAAGTTTTTATAAAGGTTAATATAATAATAGAATTAATATTTTTTTATGTTGCCTATCAGTTTATACTTCATGCTACAATTGACATAAAAGTCCATGAGTTGTATTACAATTTGTGCAATGGTTTGAACTTGATAATATGAGAATTAGCTGTCAAAAATAAAAAATAAAAAAACATAAAACATTTATACCAATGGTCCACTTTCCTTAAACACAGTTGGAGTAGGGAAAATAAACTGTTACATCAGGGGCAACAACCGCATCAACAACAACGTCAGATGGACAGACAACTCTTTAAAGTCGACAACAGATTGCAATCAAGAAAGACAGCTCCGAGAAGCTATTTAAATTTCATTTCAGACACAAACATTAAAGTTTCCATCTCAAGAGGGGAAAACATAGCGCCGTCTTTATGACGTGGAAAATGTCCCTAGTGGGATTTTGTCCTCTCCTCAAAACATTGAAGACAACGATAAACAGATTTGAACCTTAACCTTTTCTCTTTAAAAAAAAAAAAAGGCCTACAGAGTTAATTTCGGGTCGCGCTATTGCTGTTCTTAAAGAGAATAAGTTTGATATAAGTAACTTTTATACATTCGAGATGATACAGTTGATTAATATAAATGATTTAATGATTTATTTAATTTTTTTAAAACAAAAAAATTTGTTATTTGTAATATAGCGCAAAATGTTATAAAGTAACACATCTCACAATATTATTTTTGTTTGCTATCCAGCAAATTAAGCAAAATAAAATATAGTAAAATAAGGCCAATTTGTAACCGCAGCCTGCATGCAAACTGACGAAATGCTGTAAGCTTCGGTAATGTTAACAGTTGCAGGAATTTAAATTGACAGTGTTGTAGCATTATATTTTTGCTTATGTTCGCGAATTTAGTTCAGTTTTTTAAAAACCGTTAGCAAATTGTATTTTTCCCAGAATTTCACAGTTGAGAGGATAGTGTCCAACTAGACAACAAATGAAATTGTTGTTTTTTTCGGTTTGTTTTTCCATCATGTCGTTGCTTGACAGGGTTAAGGGTTTATCTTTTTAAATTATAGATTGTTTTTAATATACAGAACAAAAAATCACACAAGGTAAAATGGGGGAAAGCGATATAGAGCTGAAGAACTATGAGCCCAATTCCCTCAAGTATTTACATTTATAACAAGCCTGGAAGAAAGATGACAGAAGATGCGCCAAGAGACAGGATTTTAAATCAGAATTTTCAAACTTTGGCAACTGACCAATCCAAACAGCCCCCCCCCCCCCCGCCCGGCCCCGGCCCGGAAAAAATGCAACAATAAATTGATGAACTGTTTTGTTCTCTCTCTGCAGGAGAAATTCTAAGCTTTCATTTAAAGATAAGGAACAGTTTTGGGTGTCAAAAGGTCAAGGGTCATGAAATGCAGCAATCAGATTTAATTACGTCAGAGACAGTAGCGAAAGAAGAAGAATGGAGAAAACAGTAGCTGCGGTAGAGTTTTGGAGAACATGTTGCTCGACAGTTTAGTGTCCTAATTAACATTGTTTTTAGTTTTGGAGAACATGTTGCTCGACAGTTTAGTGTCCTAATTAACATTGTTTTTAGTTTTGGAGAACATGTTGCTCGACAGTTTAGTGTCCTAATTAACATTGTTTTTAGTTTTGGAGAACATGTTGCTCGACAGTTTAGTGTCCTAATTAACATTGTTTTTAGTTTTGGCTTTTTGTCTAAATCTACATCATTGGTCGCATAAGTAATTTGATACAACTAGACGCGCCACTCAGGCTGAACATTTATTTTCATTATAAATACTAAGAATAGAAGAAGAAAACTCTATTTGGGGGTTGGGGGTGGAGCCGCTTTCGTTTTAGCGCAACTATTGTCAGGTACCCACCAGAGCTGGGTAATCAAAGTCACTGCCTAATATAAAATACGTCTTTAAAATTCCATTTTGCTATAGTCGAAAATTCGTGGCACTTTACTTTTGCTTAAATTGTCACAAATTGAGAACAGTCGTAATGGTGGAATAAAAAAAAAATGTAGTTTGGTATTTTTAAAGCCACCTCTGTGGGGTCTATAGTCTATAGTTTCGTTTTATGACCCCCCCCCCGACAAACACTCTAGAATACTGGTCCCATTAGCCTCGGACCACTAATTGGTAGTGACTATTACGTCTGTACTATATACTGCAGTATACAAGTACTCACACACAAGGAGAATACATGCATAGTTGTTAAGTGTGCACTCGTGACGTAAGAGAGAGAGAGAGAGAGAGAGCACTCACTTGAGAGTGTACTAACTTTTGACCTTGAGCAGATTTTTTATATGCCTCCTTGAATTAATGCGACATGATAAGAAAGCCTGAGATTTGTTTCATTATCATTCTCAATATCTGGCATAAAAATGGAATCTACTTCCCATCCAACTCAGGCGAAAAAGTTCTATCGTTTCTTTTAAAACGGAGTTGTAAAAACATTATTATAATAGTTAACTTCGTTAAAAAATCTTTTTGACTCCTACTGTTTCACTTTTATATTAGGTCGGTTAATGTACATGTACATTTATTTGCTTTGTCCTATGTTTGTAAAGTCTTAATATTATTAATTAGCTACAGTATATATTTCTTAGCCTAGAGAATTATATCCTTGTTCTTTGTTGTTTGTTGCTGAATGTTAAATGCGCTCTGAGCTTACATTATAAATAAATAAATAAATAATAACGGTGCTTATATAGCGCATATCCCGTTGGTGACAGTTCTATGCGCAGACGACAGTTACAGAATACAGACAGACAACGAAATATATAGTAATACGCTAATTCTGCTGACGAAATAGGTGCGTCTTTAGCCGGCTCCTGAAGGTGTCATAGCTAGGGCTCAGGCGAAGCTGTAGTGGGAGGTGATTCCAAGCGGACGGTCCTGCGTAGGAAAATGAACGTTCGCCAGCGGACACTATCCTCACACGAGGGATCCGCAGAGTAAGCGCGTCAGATGCCGAACGAATTGGGCGGGACTGGGTGTAGAGCTCCATGCAAGAGCGAAGATAATCCGGGACGCAGTTATTCAGGCACCTATAACAGAGGGAAGCCAGCTTATATGAGATCCGGTTGTTGATGGGTAGCCAGTGCAGAGATCGGAGCAGAGGATTGATATCATTTGACATTATGTTTGTTGGCAGCGCTATACAAATAGAATTATGATTATCTTTGTATATGGGCTATAAAAACTATATTATTATTATCTGAAGTGTTCAACACTTGAACATAATTTCAGTCTCTCCCTCTCGTTCTGTCCCAATCTCTCTCTGTGTCTTTATCTCGATCTCTAGTTTTCTTTGTCTACATCCTCGTCTTCTGTTTTCACTCAATCTGTCTCCATAGCTTACATTGGGTGTAGAAATATTTTTTTTTTAGATAATATGTTCACCGTTAAACAAAGTAATAACAGAAACAAATAATTTTCGACCAGTGATGGAAGGCAGAACAGAGGCTGAGATGACCGTTACAGCCAATGTGGGGCCCACTATAATTGTATTGTCTGGGGCACGGTGGACGTGCTGGCAGCGCGTTAAGCTGGCGTACCGAAGGTCCTGGGTTCGAATCCTAATGAAGGTTAGGATTTGTTCCCGGGTCTGGAGGGTGTCCCTGAGTCTACCATGCTCTGACTTTAGTTGTTACTGGAAACATAATCCCTTAGTACGCCGTGGCCAAAAGAAACTGAACGCTGCTTTACCGGCCTTATGGATCAATTTGGTCCAACGGGATACTTTTCTTTCTTAGTTTATAATTGTATTTATTAAGCCACACAAGGCCGAAACAACCCATTCATTTGGAACCAACAATAAAAAGAAATAAGTCTTCTATTTTGATCCAAAAGCATCTAATGAAGTTAATATTGATTGGCCAAAGTTTTTGACTTATTGACTCATTAAAAAAAAAGAATTACAGTTTCTACACTTATGAAAAATTTAATTTATACAAGGAAACACTTACAGAACAAATGATTAAAACATTACAATACGTTTAGTCACTATCTGAAGAACACATCTGCTCTAACACAACTCGGGGTTGACTAACATGGAAAGTTTATATTGTTATAGGAACAACATGAAGGACAAAGAACTACAAGCAACGAGAATTCCCTTCAGCCCAATTGAAAAACAAACATTTCCTATTTAGTTATCAGTCATATCTGACCCCCCGGGGGCGTCCAGGAAAGGGTGCTATCTACAGGGGTCTTTTGATTCACCCGTACTTCGTTTGGTTATAACCGTTTGTAAGAGCATTACACAAAAATACAATAGATTAACAGATAAGTGCAGAGCCAGATGACAGATGGTGAATTTCGGCATTCACTGCCCCTTCCACTCCCCACCATACATAAAAGTTGACGAATTAATAATTAAATCCTTAGAAAGCTATTATACATTAAAATCAGTCAAAGGATTCTAAATTACATTAAATCACTTCAAAATTATTTGAATATTTTTTTACAAGTTCAAAAGCAAAATTGAAACACTGAGAATTTCGTACCTGGACACTCACACTGAAATTAAATAAAAACACAATTGCATTTAAACACACACACAAAAAGCATTCCTAATCAGGCACATTAAAGAGGGATTTACCAATGCGCACCATAAGGTGTAAAGAAAAAACATCAGTTACAAACTGATATTTGGGGGTTGGTCTGAACATTTGATCAGATGGGTAACCTAGGGCTTCACATCTAAGCGCCCAAGTTTCAGCTGAATAGAATTAAATGAAGTGGTTCAATTAGCCTTCCAAAGGTCGGGTCGGTCGCCAACCAGCCAGAAACAAAGTTTTGCGAAGTTATTATAAATGATTTTTTTTTTAAAGCCAACAATAAAGAGCCTTTTAAAAATATCTTCAGAAAATCCTCAGGGAAACATTTGACCAGAATTCCCTTTTTGCGTCTCTCAAAATTTGACATCTCCCTCAATCCTGTTTTTTTTTATCAAATCTTTTCTTCTTTGATTTGATTGATTGATATTTCATTTGCTTCGAATAGAATCGGTGATTTAAAATGTACTCTGTAACTTAAGGGTATTAGTGCGGATTAAATAAGTTCATGGATTAAAAAAAAAGTATGTCATATATTTTTTAACTCGAAGATTATAAAAGATGTAGATTTAGTAACGTTGTATAAAAGTGTCACTGGTCTTCGGGTGTTTCGACAGATCTGAAAGTGTTTTTTTACGTAATCTCAAACGTTTTCCAACCATTATGATGATTAAGGATATTTTTTTAAAAACTTGATCTAATATCTTAATTAATTAAAGCGAGGTTGTTGTTGTTTTAACCATTAGCCTAATGATATTTTTGGACGAAGCGCAATAGAGGTAATTCAGACGGCCAAGTATCCCGTCGGACCAAATGGATCAATTGTGGCGGTAAAGCAGCGTTCACCAGTTTCTGTGACCACGGCATATTAGGGGATTGTGTGCCCAGCCGCCTTTACTTTACCCCAACTAAAGTCAGGTACCCATCATTGCTGGGTAGACTCAGGGACACCCACTAGACTCGATAACAAATCATAGCCTTCACCAGGATTCGAACTCACGACTTTTGGTACGCCAGCCGAACGCTCTGCCAGCTCGGCCACGTGCCCCCCACAGGAGGCAAAACTGCTACCTAAAAACGTCACTTCCGTGGGCCATATATTCATTGTGTACTGACCTTTTAATAGACGCAATCAACCCTTTATGTTTACATCGAGCCAAGTAGTCATTTGACAGTTGAATAGATTTATGTTCAAGTAAATGACTTGCAGTGTATGAAAATGTAACATGTAAGAAGAACCAATGCAAGAGAATGGCCTTCAATGAGGGAATCTCAAATGATACCTTGTGTATAAGTAGATCCTTGTTTAACCGTTGGAGGTTGGAAAAAATATTTTCTATTTCCATTTTTGTCTGTAGTTGTGGTAAAATTAGGGTTTCGCATTCTGTAAAATACACATTCGCTATACAAAACAGATTTCTGATCCACAGGGTGAGTGGAGATTTCGCTGCCTCGACCACCATTTTCCGTTTCCATGTAAATAACACAACAGCCCAATGAAACTCTTTGCTTCTTTAGCACTATAGATAAAATATATGTCGGTATAGAAAAAAAGTATGCTTTAATTAAGTGGCATATTGTTAGAGCGAATCAGCGGTCGACTGTTACCATTACAATACGGGCCTGTACAGCTCTAAGGAGAACATGATATCAAGCTCGGAGCGTCTTGCACGCCACGCGATGTCGTCGCTACTGGTGAAGTAACGCTGGCTTAATACAATGCTAACTATTTTGGTTTTGCCGCCACCCCTCTCCCACATAGATTCATTCACCCCCCCCCCCCCACACACACACACTTACTTCGGAAATAAATATTTTTTCTTTGAACGCAAACCCTCGTTCTCGATCCAATATGGCGGATTCCTGATTAAACCAAATATAGACATACCCCATATTTAGAAGAAGATAGAAAAACGCCCACGCCTACCAATGTAATATAAATCTATCGGTCCACATTCATCTCCCCCTCCTCCAGCTGTACTTTTTATGTACATTCGTGTAATATATCACCTAGACATAGGCGTCTGTCTGTTGATTCAGTTGATGGGGAGCAAACGTGGAAGAGCAAATGAACCTGACAATACGCTCATCACAAGAATGTTATTTTGATTGCCTACTTGGGATGATGGGATCGATTGCGCCCCTTATGTCCCTTAGACTAACCCCGCCCCCGCACTGTGTATACTAACATTGCTTTCCTATCAATTCCATTGGGTCAATCACTAACAGTATCATACATACACAGATTTTCTTACTTTTACTTCTCTAGAACTAATATTTAAAAAAAGTTAAAGTACCCGAAGGACCAAATTGATCATAGGGCCGATGAAGCAGCGTTCAGCAATTTCTGTGGTCGCGCCATACTAGGGGATGTTTGGCCACAACAATGCCCAGCCGCATTTACGTTGCCCTTACTAATGTCAGGTACCCCTCAGAACTAGTAGACTCAGGGACACCCTCACTATCTTTTTTTAAATTCTCCCTCCCTGTCTGTCTCCCTCCCTGTCTATCTCCCTCCCTGTCTATCTCACTCCCTGTCTATCTCCCTCCCATTGCATATCTCCCTCCCTGTCTATCTCCCTCCCTGTCTATCTCCCTCCCTGTCTATCTCCCTCTCTGTCTATCTCCCTCCCTGGCTATCTCCCTCCCAGTATATCGGCCTCCCTGTCTATCTCCCTCCCTGGCTATCTCCCTCCCTGTCTATCTCCCTCCCTGTCTATCTCCCTCCCTGTCTATCTCCCTCCCTGTCTATCTCCCTCCCGGTCTATCTCCGTCCCGGTCTATCTCCCTCCCTGTCTATCTCCCTCCCTGACTTTATTTCTTTTCTCTGAGTATCTATTTACCATTTACTGTTTATAAGTCAAACCTTGTCTTCGTTCTTATATAACAAAAACAGCTCCACAGCTCTTCCACAATAAAAAATTCCTGTCTCTTATATTTAACGTTATTTAAGTTATGGTTAGGGCCAAATAATCTACAATTATCATTACATCGTTTTCAAGGGGCACCTAATTCGCGTTAAACCCAAAGAAAGGCTAATAGAGTCACTGTCTAGTGCTTTCCCCTGAAAAATATTCGGCCATAAAGTCAAGAACTACACATACAACTATTTTATGTGTAGGTTTATTTTTTCGTTCTCTTATATTTATCAGCATCCATCTAGCTAGATACTTCATCCAAGTAGCTAGTTTTTAGCTGTATGTGGAGTTATTTTTTGTTGTCAAGTATCTTATCTTTTATGTTACAGACGTTTCTTCTATGCAGTAGATTATTGCGTTTTACGCTTCTCTGTGGTTCGAGTCTAGTCTTGCATTTTGATTAGTGTTTTGAATCAGGGGTCGGCAACCTACGAAACCAGACTTGGCACGCCAACCCCACTTCAAAGGCACGCGTAAGACTCCGAAAAAAATCAATTACAGTCTTTTCAACAAGAAAAGAGTGGATTGACTTGTAGGACTGTTGGCACGCTGAATGAATTAGAAATCCAACTTTGGCACACCATTAGCGAAAGTTTGCCGACCCCTGTTTTAAATGATGTTTAGTTATTGATTTTTGCTTGTCTCTCCAGGCAACCCATTCAACGCCCGAATGCCAACAACGTAAGTAAAATCGTTTCAGGCCACATTGCTTACGAGGCGTAACGATGCTGAATTGATCTTTTTATTCGGCCACATCCTACAACGAAGGGGTACGGTAGCCGAGCGGCAGCGCGTTCGACTGGCGAGCCGATGGTCCCCGGATCGAATCTGGGTGCAGGCTAGGACTTTTTCCCCTGAGTCTACCCAGCTCTGATGTGTACCTGACCTTAGTTGGGGTAAAGTAAAGGCGGCTGTGCATAGTGCTGGCCACACAATCACCTAGTATGCCGTGGCCACAGAAACTGGTGAACGCTGCTTCATCGGACCTATGGATCAGTTCGATCCGACGGGTACTTTACTTTTTTACTTAAATCCTACAAGGAGATTTTTGTGCCCAGAAAAATGCCCGGTCTGTTTGTTCCACCTGATGTCATTGAACAAACATAGTTTAGTTCACTCAATTGGGACAATACTTTAAACCACCCTTCCCCTTCCATAAAGTTAAATATTTTCAAGTCAGGAATAAAATTCAATATAAACCTGGCACTTCTGCAATAGCACAATTATATAAAGAACATTTGTTTTCTTTTCAGGCTTATTGAAGTGAGATCGTAGTCCTTACCTGGGGAGACCGAGCTTTGCTACAACCGTTTCTGGAAAGCGAACGGTAAAAGGAAAAAATAAGGGAAATTTACGAATTTATTTATTATATCTACTCTATTTATTAACATTAATTAAAGTGTCCCTTGGGCCATAGGGCTAGGAATGCAGCGTTCACCCTTTTTCTTGGCCCACGGCAAATACAATGTCACGATACCAATTAGAACGGCCTAGGCCAGGGTTTCGGCAACCTGCGGCTCGCGAGCCGCATGCGGCTCTTTCGATGTCAAGATGCGGCTCTCCAGTTCCATGCGCAAATATTAATAATTATATTATTTTATTTTCAAAACTCATAAAAAATATTATATTAAACAGGATAAAATCACTCAACAGAGAACATTGATAATAGGTGGAGTAATAATAATAGCCAAATAATAATATTTGTATAGCGCATATCCCGTTGGGAACAGTTCTATGCGCCGTCAACAGTTACAGACAGAGTACGGACAACGAATAAAGGACGAAAATGTATACATGTACAGGTGAATACTGCTACTTGAATAGATGGGTCTTCAGCCGACTCCTTAAGGTGTTGAAACTACGGCTCTGGCCAAGCGGTAGCCAGTGCAGAGATCGGAGCAGAGGAGTGATATGTGTCGACTTCTTCTTCTTAAGGACCAGTCGGGCAGCACAGTTCTGGACACGTTGGATGCCCTGAAGGGAGGAGGCCGAGAGGCCAGCCAAGATTGAATTGCAATTCCAAGCGGGAAAAGAGGAGAGAGATGACAAGCTTAACACAAGCTTCATTAGTGAAATAGCGACGGATGGCGGCAATACGACGCAGGTGGAAGAAGCAGATTTTGGTGAGGAAGGAGATGTGGGGCTGCATGGACAGCGTGGAGTCCAGATAGACGCCAAGGCTCTTGACAGTGGGGAACAAAGGTACTGTTGCGTCGACCAGCTAAAGATCGGACGCAGTGAGGGACACGACCCTCTGTCTTGTACCGACGATAAGAGCTTCAGTCTTCTCACTGTTGAACTTGAACTTGTTAATCCTAATCAAATACGATAATAATGAAAAAAAATGTTAGTGGCTCTTTAAAAACTGGGAAATTGTGTAAATTGAAACTTTTGGCTCTTCCGCCTCAAACGGTTGCCGACCCCTGGCCTAGGCTACTAAATATTTTGTTGATAATTTTCTTAAAAAACAATCACAAATAAAAATAAATAAATATGACATTAAAATGAATGAAAAAAAAGAAAGAATTAAATTGTCTAATATTAATGAAAAAGAAACAACCCATAAAAACAAGGTATAATTTTATATAAATCCCTAACAAGCACTTTTGTTATGTATTAACCGTCTGAAGATTTGCACTTTGTTATCCTCAAAGAAATAAAGAAATGAATTCGATAAGAATTTTCAAATGCGCACCATAAAGGGTAATGAAAAACCCCATTTAAAAAATTGATGTTTGCGGGTTGTCGTAGGTGTGATGTGGCTGAAAATTAGACAGAACATGTGGTCATTGGCTTAACTTCTATGTGTTAAGTTTTAGCTCGATACAAGGTTGGAAAGTGGTTCAATTAGATTTTGGCATCCAGACAGAAAGCCTCAAAGTCGTAACGTTTTTGCGGAAGTTGACAGAGCTATACAATATTTTGTCGTTTCAAAAACAAAGAACAACCCAGAAAACGCCTATTGATATAAAAGATTAGCTGCACTAGAGACTAGACTCTTCACTTTTGCCCATTAACATAATTATGAAGAAGCATGAGCCGACATGCACTCATGCGCCAATGCCCATCATTCTCAGCACTTCAAACTACAACAGTGTTTATTAAGCTGCGGGACGCGATGTTCTGATGGTGGCAAAAAAAAATCGTTGGATTGTCGTTCCCAGAGTCCTCTGGTAAGGAATCCGTTAAAGCCAGAGGCTATAACTGCGTGAAAGGGGCGAGGGGTGGGGACATCCATGGTCGCGGCCAATTCTCTTGAGAACTTGACATTCGTTTGGGATAGTACACTTAGATGGAAATGTGCTAACGACACAATCCTCTTGAACGTCAAAGCTTAAGGATAAGGACTAACTCTGTTTCATGAACCTTATAATATAGACACTTTAGCTCTGCAAACTTTACCGCTATTTGTACGTTCACTTGTCCGTTAGTTCGAGAGTTTGAAAGGGGGGCAAAAAAATAGGGCCAAAATAGCGAGTGAAACCAACCAATCGGAGAACAAAAAAAACGTGACTATTTACTTAGTGTTGACATTTACCAGGACCCAGGGAGGGCGTCTCATTGTGGACGAATCCTTTCAACAAAAATTCCAACTGATTGTGTACAAGGGCCATACTGGAAGACAAGGGAAGTCACTTTTCTTGTTATACCCCCAGCAGTTCTCTTCCCCTTTCTCTACACCGTTTGTTCTCTTCTCGACTACGAGCGTAAGAGTCCAGACCAATTAATTTAATGTCCAGTTCATTCGGCTCTCTTGTGGATTCTGATTGTTAAGAGTTTTTTTTCTTTAAAATAATACAGTTATGAGATAGTTCTAAAATGAAAAAAAACACATTAGTTGGCAGACACGTAGAATATTTGTATTATTGATTTTTATTCTTGGCTATTATAAGCTTTTAAAAGACGTGTTTAGACTAGTTTAATGGTAATGTCTAAAGTCTTTAAGAATCAATGAACATCTAATACAATGACCTTTTCATTATTGTCATAGTGGTGTAAAATGGAAGGAGGGTGGATGCTTTCTCAGCTCACCCAGCTTCTAGAACATTTTTCTTTTTCTCTCATTCATTCTTTTTCTTTGTGTTTATTTGTTTTTAGCCTAATGGTTAGTTATTACTATCTTGTTTTCTTTTGTTTTACCATTATCAAAGCTATACATTCAACTTTCTTCTTCTTCATTATACTGTAGCGACTACGTTATACCCGAGAAAAAAGTCAACACAATGTAAGGATAAGTTGATTGCGAATTCTCTGGGATCAATAGTGTGCATTATTACTTATAATATTTATAACATAGTACAACAAGAGTTTTAAGCTTAAGCCTTACCAGATTACCAGCTAATTTTTTAATTACCCCCCTTCCCCTCCCTACTTGTACAATCCCCGAGACAATATTAACCCATCCATCACCGACCATCCCCTAACAAACAAACATAAAGGGGGTGGGGATTCTTAAGCTCCTTAATAATTACTTTGTTTCAATTTGCTCCATCTTCACACCAGCTGCTGTACCTTTTAAAAGGAAGTGACCAGTGACCAGTCACTGACCAGTGTATGCTTTCACCTTTCACCTTTTCTATTCTAAATGAGCTCTCCAAGTCACGCTGCAAACAACTCTCCCGACGTGTCCACTTGATGTCATCGCCACCTGGGCGACCCCCCCCCCCCTTTCCCCCTCCCCGCCCTCCGCCTCTCCTCACCCACCAACCGGCCCCTCGGTCAGTGATGATTAAGTGTCCTCCAGCGCATCAACGCCTCCCCCGTACTCTCCCCTCCTCCGTCCACTTTTAGAAATCACTCGTGAGTTTGGAAAACTTCCACTTTTGAAAAACTCCAAGTAGGACTTTTCGTTTGCTTAGCTACGTTTTATATTTCTACTTTCTGTTTGTATGCTGTATTTTTAACCAGTTCGGCTTTCACTTGTCTCTCTGTTGTCGACAGCTCTTATACATTCTTCTTAGTATATTTAAAAAAAAAACACATACTCTAAGGAATATTTCTTTTTTTTTGTTGGATAGATTCTGAGTCTACTATCATTCTATGAGGCCAGGCACAAATGAACAAACACACTTTGTACCGACACCTATCTCCCCCCACCCTCCTCTATATTTCTCTTTGTCTGTTACCGACACTTTTAAAACTATATTTCATATAACACTTGTAAACTGAGACAGCCGCAGGAATTTATCCAGGTGTAGTTAGGAGAGAGAGAGAGAAAGAGAAAGAGAAAGGTGTTCATGGCTATAATTACAACCAATTTTATTGACAAGGGAAGATGGGCGTGGCATCACACTTTGATTTTATTATGTCTACGTCTACAAGTTTTTCCTTTCAGAATATGTTCGTCCATAGGGCACATTAAGCATCGTTGACAAGTTTCCATGGCCATGACATAAAAGGGAATTGTGTGACCAGTACAATGCCTATCCGCCTTTTTCTTTTACCCCAACAAATGTCATGTACCCATCAGAACTGGCCTAGGCCCAGGCACGGAAAGTACAAACACCCTGGAGTTTTAATCTGGTTTCGAACCCAAGGCCTTTGGGAATCACAGTTCGAGCGCGCTGCAGCTAGACCACTGCGTCCCTGTATTACACAAATATAATAAAACAAAAGACATCTAAAAAGTAGGGCCCTTCCCGCTCACCCATTCGTCGTGTGTTTAGATCTGTGTTAACGGGCGAAAAGATCGCAAGTACTAAATGATTATGTATTTTGCTCTTAGATGGCGAGCTGAGAAAAACAAACAGCAACTTTTTCTGGTTATTATTTATATTTTTCACCTGCAGGATAAAATAGAAAATATTTAGAGTAATTTAAAACCATCCCCCCTCCTCCCCACTCCCTTTCCCCACGCACATGCTTATGAATATATATTTTTAAAAAAGTCAGATAAAATATATTATATGATACAGACTGGAAGAAACAAATTTAAAAAATAAATAAATAAATAAGGTAGCATTTAAAAACAAAAAAGAAAACGGTTTCATGCAAAAACATTTTCTATTAAGGTGAAAGTCAAACTTATGGATATGTTTTTGAGATATATATATATTTATAGTTGTTTTAAAGGTTTATCCTGGCATTGGGTACGTGGCAGCGAATACACCATTGGCACGTTTGTTAGAAGTGGGACCTCGGTGGAAGCTAGGCTGGCGCATCGAAAGTTCCTGGGTTCGAATCCTGGTGCAGGCTTGGATTTTTTCCCGGGTCTGGGCTGGTGTCTCCGAGTGTACCCAGTTCTGATGGGTACATGACCTTAGTAGGGGTAAAAGTAAAGGCGGCTGTGCGTAGAGCTGGTCATACAATACCCCAGTATGCGGTGGCCACAAACGCCGCATCACTGGCCCTATCTAATTGGTCAGACGGAATACAGTGTTTTTGTACAGATAGAAGTTGGGATCTAAAAGTGACAGAATTGAACTATTATACTTCTACAGCAGACGCTCTGGGATTGTGACAACTTTATGACCTTTGACATTTGTGTCACGCTCACGGTCCTGGGTATTGCCAGATTAATTACTCCTTCGATAATCCACTTGAGTCTAGAGGTCAGAGAATTGGCGCCAGAAGCTATCTATATAAAGGGTGATAATATTGAGTAAGATCACGTTTCAATAATAATTAGGCAGAATGTATGTGTGTTAATCAAATGTATGAATATGAGCGAATCAAATGTATGATTATGAGTGAATCAAATGCATGAATATGAGCGAATCAAATGTATGAATATGAGGAAATGAAATGTAAGATATTATGATTGAATCAAATGTATGAAAATGAGAGAATAAAATGTATGAATATGAGCGAATCAAATGTATGAATATGAGTAAATCAAATGTAAGATAATTTGATTGAATCAAATGTATGAAAATGAGTGAATCAAATATACGAATCTGAGTAAATCAAATGTATAAATCTGAGTGAATCTTATGTTTGAGTGAATGAAAACTTTTGATTCAATGAAATATACAAGTAAATAAAAACAATATGAGTGAATCAAGTGTCTGGGTGAATCAAATAACCACAAGATTCAATTCATATTTTTACAAATTGTTTTAGGCTTGTACAGTAAATATCTACACAAAGAGCTGGGGCATTTATTTTCTGTCTTTAATACAGTCTGCCCATCCCCCACGACAGAAAAAAAAAAAATATAAGCAAGGGAGATAATTTTCAGGGAAATTTGGGCTTGATTGTTCACCCTTGTGAATGAGTTCAGTAAATTTTCAAAACAATACTCACTCTGACACGTTATAAAATCAGCTAATAGGCCGATAGCCACCTTCACAATATTTTCACTACTACATTCTTTCCTTCCCCCTTTTTTTAAGTGTGTCTTTCTTCTCATTCTCTCTGTCTCTCTCTCTCTCTCTTTCGTGTCCAGTAATGATTTTATGCTAATTTATTCATCTATAACACAGCCTTCCATTTGGTGAGAGAAATAGAACAAAATTGGGAAACACAGAGGCTGAATTTCTCCCCTATCCCACGCCGTTAAATAAGGGCAGAGAACTCTAGCGTGGTGGTGGTGGTGGCGGTGGGGGAAGGGGAGATAATTTTATCAGACACTCTTTCAGCTTGGGCCATTTAGGGGCTATATCTCGGGCGTACAATTAAAGTTCGCCCCCCCCCCCACCTCGCCTTCACAAAAAAAAAAAGAAGGATAAATCAAAAGATTGAATTTGTAGTGGTCATTAACGGGCGGACATGGGCAGAGGAAGATAGTAAAAAGCGAGTGAGTGAGGCAATGGGCTATTTATGCACCGTCTTTGGGCGGTAGTGGTCGACAGATTGAATGAAAGACTTGCGTCGAGGATGGGATTGAGTCTTGTCCTCCCTTTCGTGTTCATATTTTGTTGGAATCATTAAACACTAGAGGAAAGAGCCCTAAACCATTCGGACCAAATTGATCATAGGACCGGTGAAGCAGCGTTCACCAATTTCAGTTGCCGCGGCATGTGAGGGATGTGTGGTCAGCACAATGCCCAGCCGCCTTTAATTTACCCCAAATAATGTCAGGTACCCACCAGAGCTGAGTAGACTCAGGGACACCCTCCAGACCCGAGAACAAATTCTAGCATTCAACAGGACTCGAGACCAGAACCTTCGGTACGCCAGACGAACGCGCTGCCGGCTCGGCCACCTTTATATAAACGTAATCAAACTGAAAAAAAAAAGAAAATTTTATATAGAACGACCTGGTTGAAAATAAAGTGTAAATCTTTGCACATACAGCAGACATGACGGAAGACAGGATAGATTGCACTGTAAGAAAAGTATACGGTTATGTATTCACAATTTTATGTAAGTAAAAAGAACAAAAACAACAAACAACGAATATATATTTAGGATTAAATCTACAGTTACAAAACACAGAATCCAAATTCTGTCAGACCAGTTTTGTTTTTTTTAATAACAAGGTGCCCCTTGGTCTTGTTTTTTTTTTCTTCTGTACATTTAATTTATTGCATCTGAAATGTAGACAGCAGAGCCAAACATTTCAGCAAAGCGGAAACATAAACATAAATATACAAACAGTGTTTCTGTAACCTTTGACGTGATTTATGAATTTATAGTTAGAAGGAATTGATGGTAAAACTATTAAATCCCTCTCGTGGTGTACCGAGGCTGCACGGAGGGCACAAACGAAGTAAGTGTTTCACTCCGGCCTCATCCATCTCAAATGCGTGACGTCAAATTTACCAAAAATAAATAAATAAATATTGTTTCGCCATATTTTGTGTTTTAAAGTGACGCGATGCTCGAGCGCTGCATGAAATCGTTTAAGTCTGACACATTTCCGAAATCCGTCCAGTTTTTGAGAGTCGTTGTGGGCTGTGGGGGGTGGTGGATGGTAGATGGCGTGGAGAGCGGGAGAGGGGGGGGGGCTCCAATGTTTGGCAACTCAGGTAGAACATGTGTGTAAATGGAACGGTTCCATTCTAATAGTCCACCGTTTACAGCTCACTTTAGTTCTTGTAAATATGTTGTAAAGTGTTTACATCAAACACCGTATTGTGAGATGTTCAATAGAGGGGACCGTAAACCACTGGAGCAGGCTATTGAATTACTTTACTCGCGCTCTTTTCTACTAAGTTATATATTGACTGATGAGTAGCCCCCAGATGGAGTTCTTAAATCCACAGTCAATTCTTTCTTTCCTTAATCCAATTTAAAGAAATAAAAGTATAAACCTCTAGACTCTAGATAGACGCAAAGAAAGAATTATAATAATTTAGGCTGTTAGGTCTAATAAAAAAAAACTATAAGCTAATATGTTTTTTTAAAGCATGACCCTAACCATCAGTTATAAACTTATAAGTTATACAACTATCTGAAAAAAAAACTTTGTTAATTTTACTTTTATTTGTGTCAATCTTATCTCTTATTTCAATAAAATGTGTAGTTTTCATGACGATAAGCATTAACATAGGCCTACACTTTCACTAGTTAATGATTTTTGTTTATAGTTATAGCTGCTTTACCAGGGGTGTCACTTACAATCACGCCACTATAAAAATTCTCCTACACCTAAAGCTCATAAACAAAAATGTGTCTAAGTTGTTTTTATGTTGATTGAAATACTAAGATTGAGTCTATTTGTTTTTGTTCTTTCAAATATTTTCAACTTCCATCGAATGCACTTCCTTTCCTCCTTCCCCATCAAATTCAATTTCATGTCACTCTATGACTTACCCCAGGGGTCGGTAGATAAACTCAGTCTACAGCGTAGACACGGGGTTGGGAAATGGATACAAGATTAAAAATGTAGTTTTGTTTTTTGTTTTAGCTAGACCTCCTCCCTTGATTGACTGAAATAAATGAGAAATGGATAGAGAGATGGAATCAATGGTATTAGAGAAAACATAAGTTGCTACATAGCATGCGCAGCGGCCACGCCCTAGGAAACGGCTTCGACAGGCCGGATAAACCAGATGATGGCAACCAAATGATCCTTAAACACCTGGTGAATCAGCTTGTCTCATATGCAAGTGAAAGACTGGAACTCGACGGACAGCGCCGAGGAAATACTAGCTGTTCAACATGCTGAATGACGAGAGAGAGAGATAGGACGGTAAGCATGCATGCCCGATGTAAATTAGTTTTGGGTAGTTGGTGCTCCTGAGTTCCGGTTCATGGTGTTCAGTCCCGAGTCCCATTATATCAAAACACTGTATGTATGTACTAAAAAAAGCATTTTAAAAAAAGTAACAATGCAAAAAGTAATTTAAAAAATTAACATGCTTTTACGTAATTTTCAATCTGGCTTTACTAAACGTCCAATCTAGCTTTAGCAAAATTAAATGTCCACATCTAACCTTACCAAATGCACAATCCAGCATAAGCAAACGTCGTCCACTCTAGCCTGAGTAAATTTGTATTAGCATTATTTGTGTCTGAAAAACGTGGCACAGCGTTCGACTGGCGTACCGAAAGGCCAGGGTTCAAATCCTGGTGCAGGCTATGATTTGCTCTCGGTTCCGGAGGGTGTCCCTTAGTCTATCCAGCTTTGGTGGGTACCTGCCGTTAGTTGGGGAAAGTAAAGGCGACTGGGCGTTGTGCTGTCCACACAATCCCCTGGTATACCTTGGCCACAGAAACTGGTGAACGCTGCTTCATCAGCCCTATGGATCAATTTGGTCCGACGGGATACTTGACTTTTTTTGTGTCTGAAAAAGAAATTATTTCATATCATGGTCTTATCATGCCTCACCAAAACAACAACAATTAAAAGTCTTGTGGTTATAATAAAAATCTGAATGTAGACACCATTAGCTACACATATATGTTCATTAGGCAACGTTTTCATTCAACACACATACGGCGTCCGGCCAGTGAATGCTGTCACTTTGATGTCCATAAAAAAAAACTAGAAAACACAGTCTTTTATAACCGTCTTCGTGAATATTTTAGACAAGGGAAGAGTTTAACAAATAGTTTGGAAATAAAAACTAGACCGGCGCTCTACTAATGAAGAGATAAGAAATTATCTTTCTTACTTGTTTAAAAATCCGGTTTTCCCTTTTTGAAGCATAGAAGCGGACGAGTTTAGAAATTTCAAGTGTCCAGTTTTGTACCGGACAGTTGGGTATTTCATCAGACTGTTCGGTATTGTGGCGTTTTGGGAGAAGATTAACGTCACACGCAACTAAGAAAGGTCTTAGATGTAATCAGCTCTTATAAGATACTATAACTATAATCATATCATCTGTACGTACAAACCATTGACAACATTGCCACAATCCTGCATGTCTGATTGGAGTGAAAATGAGTCTTTCCTTTCTTTCTCCTACATTTAACACTTTATGTATTTTGCATCGCAATGAATTTTACTTACATTATATATGTATATTTCTGCATGCTTATAAGTATATTACTTATATTGACTTTAGTTTCCATTCATGTATATTGTCATTGTTACTAAGTCTACATCATGCCCACCATCCTAAATTGTGTAACATGGTTACGTCTCGGCCCCCCCTACCCCCGGTACCACGGACGATCGAGAAACAGGTCAAGGTCATTCCTGAGCCCCACCGTCTCTGACCTTCGCCCCCCCCCCGTCCCTCCTCACTTATAACATGTATATGAAAATAGACCTCTAAGGGCTCGTTCCCTGGTCAAAACCCCTTTGTTGCTTAAACAAAGGCGCCGCCGGAAGATAAGAATTACCTTGGATGGCTGACCGCCTCTTCGCCCCTCCCCCTCACCGCCACTCGCACCCACCATCCCCCACCCCTCTCCCCATGCTTTCCCTACTCCTGTCAATCAGACTAAACGTGTACATTTCCCCCTATCCTCCCATTTTATATCACGTGACTATTACTATTAATGCTTTTAGTTTTAGTTATAGATTGAAGGTGTAGAGTTTTACGGACAGGCTAGCTAGGCGGTCGTGAAAGCGGAGTGGGACCCGTCTGGGCCCCTCCGAGGCTTTGTGAAGGCTCCGACCCTAAGTCTGTATCTAAATCTTAATCTTTGCTGTTTATATTGTTGGACAATGTACCTAGGATATTATGTATGATATATGCAACGGTATACTCAGTCTTAATGTGAATAAACTTCAGAATATAATGTTTTCGCTCGTGTTCTCTAGTGACTATAATCGATGTTGTGAAGTCTATATGTGTTTAGTATAGCCAAACCTCTGCATAATTACCTCAGACGAGCCACGGAATTCTACACACACAAATATAAATTTGATCATCAATACGTAACCTCTAGCACAGTACTCCGGCTCATCCCTTAAGACAAAACGCAGCCAACAAGAATAGAAAGAGAATAATTCATCTCTTATCTATTTATGCAGACCACTCTTATAAGAAGGAAAGAATACACATACGAGCCTGCCTGCCACACCGCGTGACATAATTCAGTCACTTTTACTTAATCATACAGAAGGCACGACACACAGGAGGCTCAGGTGCAGATCTAACCCCAACTTATAAAGTTTACGTGGTGATTAAGTGGTCTAATCACCCCCCCCCCCCGCCACGTGACACTTGGTGCCTCGTCCGAAGGATATGCAAATACCATCGTGCACACCCGGAACCAGTCGTGAGTACTTCAAATGTTCTTCGTATCGTACCTGCAAAAACTCTCCACTGTTGGAGTAAAATTTCTCGTACTACTCTTGGATTACATTGGACCATGCAAGAAATATAACTATTGAATGATCTGGGGGCTCTTAATGAATTCCACATCGAGGTGAGAGAAATGTAGAACTATATTTTCGCTATAACTATCACTAATCATCATTGTATGTCAACCGCAGTGCACACTTGCACTATCAACCTGCAATGTGCCAAAGTGAAGTCACTGGAATGCCCGCCAATGTTTAGTTGCTGCCTAATGTTATGTGTCGGCCGAAGCGCCACCGATAACTTTGTTTCTGTTTGGATTATCCGCTGTCAAATGTTATGTGTCGGCCAGAAGCGCCAACGATAACTTTGTTTCGGGTTGGATTAGCTGCTGCAAAATGTTATATGTCGGCCAGAGCGCCACCAATAACAACGTCGTTTTCCTGCTTTAGGTTAGCTCCTGTACAACTCTGTACACTGTATATGCTTGCCGAATGCCGATACTTAATAGGCTTAGCGCAATTTCTGCTTTGGATTAGCTCCTGTACAACTCTGTACACTGTATATGGTTGCCGAATGCCGATAGTCAATAGGCCTAGCGCAATTTCTGCTTTGGATTAGCTCATGCGTAACGAAATTATTTGCCAGATCGGCATAACTATGTCCGCTTAATACTGCGAACCAGTAGGCCTACCCGCCCTGAGAAACAATGAAAATATTTGCGCCCACCGGGCCGCAATCCAGCCTGCAATCTTCAACATTGCATATGTTCGGCCATTCAGCTATAATTCTTGGATACTTACAGCCACGGTCGCACTGGATTAAACTGTCATCAGCAGTACGTTTCCTGAAAGCTGACATTATTGCCTTTAGATTGGAGTATATTAACTGTTATCGGATTACCATGTGTATATATTAACTTTTGATGAACCGTGTTCCTTACACAATGCGTTGGATAATAAATGTGTTAGATTTAAAGACTGCCTACGGGCCAATTGACTGTTCTTAAAGCGCTACACAACTGATGTCATCCGATGTCATCTGATGTGCCAGACCACTCTGACGTCAAGATTCAAGACCCCGCGGTCTAGCGTGAAAGAAAATGAATGTGTATAAATAAAACGGTGAGTGGCATATATGTAGTGATCAAATGTACGTACAGAGATATTATTGGTAGCAAATTAAATAATTGCTTCTTTACCGATTTTACAAATTTATAAAACGGGAATTGAGAAAGTAGAACGATTTAATCTTTACTGTAGCCAAAGTAATGTACGCACACTGCCCGCCCTCCCCCTTCCGCCGCTGCTTAAACACTGTTAAAGAAGGAGAAATGTGTTGCTTGAGAAAAGAAGAGAAGCGAATAGTGTAACATTTAAAGTGAAGCTATGTCCGTGTTTTAGCTCTAGGGCCCAATAATTGCAAACGAACGACAACATTGGTATTATTTCCTGGCCTATCATGCCAGAAGAAAACTGGACCTTCCGCCTTACTCCGCCGCTCCCCCCCCCCCCCCACTAGAAGTCACTCGCGCGTGAGAAATCAGAATCCACGTGATCAGAAACACTAGTGTTTAGGCTTGTGTTGGGGTCAGCTGCACGCGCTCACACAACGCCCGCCGCCGCCCCCTGAAGAAGGTTCACTAGACCAGTAATGCATGTACATATACGTTAAGCAAAGGACTCCGTTGCCCCACCCTCTATGACTCCGTCATAGATCCCCTATTTACGTGTGAGCCAGATCCCCTCAACCTGTCCGCTTTAACGCGAGGCAGGGAGTGAACTGGTGGACCTGATAGTTCAATCAGCAATTCGATCCCTATCACCCAGTTTTGGCATCCCGTCTCGGACTTCCTCCAATTTCGTGGACCCTACTGCCGAGGTCGAATTATTATTATTATTATGCTTATAATTATTATAATAAAGTGAATCCCGCATTTATAGCACATAGAAAGCATGAAATAAATAGATTTCCTAGCTAGTGCCTATCAATATATGAAAAGTAATTACCTAAGACAGTCACCGACAAACGATAAAATGAATAAACCGTGTCAATAGCTCGCAAATAAATGGGACGAACCTAGACTAAGCATAATGCCGGAATAGATTTAAAGTACTGTAAAAAACGCTAAAGCATGCTTTTCTCCTCCGCCCTCAAGAGGAAAACGTAAACATTCGCCCGTCACCACTTACCGCCTTGTCTCGACCCCCCCCTCTTCCCCGTAGCGATAACCACCCGCTTCGCGTCGATGGTCCAGAACTCTGATAGTGTAAATAGTAAGTGTAGTACATTGTACCTCTAATGGGTCAAATCTTTCATTATATGAAAGCCTTAAAACATGGCGGGGCAGGTGTGGCGTTTTGGGAGAAGATTAACGTCACACGCAACTAAGAAAGGTCTTAGATGTAATCAGCTCTTATAAGATACTATAACTATAATCATATCATCTGTACGTACAAACCATTGACAACATTGCCACAATCCTGCATGTCTGATTGGAGTGAAAATGAGTCTTTCCTTTCTTTCTCCTACATTTAACACTTTATGTATTTTGCATCGCAATGAATTTTACTTACATTATATATGTATATTTCTGCATGCTTATAAGTATATTACTTATATTGACTTTAGTTTCCATTCATGTATATTGTCATTGTTACTAAGTCTACATCATGCCCACCATCCTAAATTGTGTAACATGGTTACGTCTCGGCCCCCCCCCTACCCCCGGTACCACGGACGATCGAGAAACAGGTCAAGGTCATTCCTGAGCCCCACCGTCTCTGACCTTCGCCCCCCCCGTCCCTCCTCACTTATAACATGTATATGAAAAAAGACCTCTAAGGGCTCGTTCCCTGGTCAAAACCCCTTTGTTGCTTAAACAAAGGCGCCGCCGGAAGATAAGAATTACCTTGGATGGCTGACCGCCTCTTCGCCCCTCCCCCTCACCGCCACTCGCACCCACCATCCCCCACCCCTCTCCCCATGCTTTCCCTACTCCTGTCAATCAGACTAAACGTGTACATTTCCCCCTATCCTCCCATTTTATATCACGTGACTATTACTATTAATGCTTTTAGTTTTAGTTATAGATTGAAGGTGTAGAGTTTTACGGACAGGCTAGCTAGGCGGTCGTGAAAGCGGAGTGGGACCCGTCTGGGCCCCTCCGAGGCTTTGTGAAGGCTCCGACCCTAAGTCTGTATCTAAATCTTAATCTTTGCTGTTTATATTGTTGGACAATGTACCTAGGATATTATGTATGATATATGCAACGGTATACTCAGTCTTAATGTGAATAAACTTCAGAATATAATGTTTTCGCTCGTGTTCTCTAGTGACTATAATCGATGTTGTGAAGTCTATATGTGTTTAGTATAGCCAAACCTCTGCATAATTACCTCAGACGAGCCACGGAATTCTACACACACAAATATAAATTTGATCATCAATACGTAACCTCTAGCACAGTACTCCGGCTCATCCCTTAAGACAAAACGCAGCCAACAAGAATAGAAAGAGAATAATTCATCTCTTATCTATTTATGCAGACCACTCTTATAAGAAGGAAAGAATACACATACGAGCCTGCCTGCCACACCGCGTGACATAATTCAGTCACTTTTACTTAATCATACAGAAGGCACGACACACAGGAGGCTCAGGTGCAGATCTAACCCCAACTTATAAAGTTTACGTGGTGATTAAGTGGTCTAATCACCCCCCGCCACGTGACAGGTATAAAACGGACAAAATAAAAGTTGAAAATACCGCACGAGTATAACAATTTTCCAATGGGTGGCATATCCAGGAGTGGAAGTCTGGGAATTGTGCGGTATTTTAATAAAATGACAGGTATCTAAATAAACACACAAAGTTCTGTCTGAAGAGAGAACAATATTTGTTTCTCTTGAAGGTAGCCAAGAGTCTGTTCTTGCTATTATTTAGTTATTTTAAATATTGTTGCGTTTTGTTTTTTTTCGCACTATTCTATGCAACACATTCCATGCTTATGGAATGACTGAAGCGATTAAAAATATAACACAAAGGTGCCTCAAGAGAGATGGGAGAACGTCCGTATAAAAACCTTTTTTTTTTCTATGGGCGGGTCATATGCATTTTTCGGTATCTTTACATAATGTCATTGGTTCTACAGTTACGAATATTGTGGGTCACTTCTATGCGTGATGCCAGGGCCCCGGTAGCTGCGGAACTGAGATCCGTCGATCTCCATCACATCGTAATGCATGAAGTTTTTTTTTATATTTCATGCCCCAAGTGATATCCGTGACATACAGATGTGACAATGTCAAAGACCCGGGGGGGACGAAAAACTGTCAATGCCATGACTCGGAGCGCCGGTCATCTGATTTTCCTGAGTGAGGCGGACATCGCTTAACTGACAGACAGACGGGCGCACGCACGCACACACACACATGCACACACATAGCCTATGTGCGCGCCCTTATACAAAGTAAGTGATTGATATGAAACTGAAGAAAGAAAGAAGGAAGGACAATGAAGATTTAATAGAGAATGAAAGCATGGAAATTATGAAACGGAGAGATAGAGAGAGAGAGAGAGAAACGAGAGAGAGAGAGAGCGTAAAGGATTTTTGAGATAGAGAAACGGAGCGAAAAAAAATTATGTCTGCAACGCACTTAAACACAGATAGACGGGCAGAGAAAGAGAAGAGAATAATGAAAGTGCTTTTTTTTTTTATTACAACTACACCCTTTGCCCTCAGCTAACTTTGCTCTATCCCATAATTCCGCATCGGATGCGCCATGCTCTTCTTTCTCAAAAATAATCAAAGATGGAGGACGCGTCTTATTAATTTGGTCATCGCCTTCCTGGCAACCGGAAGTTGCACGTCGCCCTCGGTCATCTTTTCTCATTATCCAACCGAGTCAGCCCTCGGCGCTGGCCCCGCGTTTTATGGTTTCACGTTGACAGACATAAAAAAAGCAGACCAGAAGAATACAAATCCCAAAGAATTATGACTTTCTTCAGGTTTCATGGCGTATTTTTCATAACTGGCATTCGTGAATTCGTGATATCTTTATTTCCATAATCCTTTTCATTGTCTTTCCCTTCTGCGCGTTTTTCTCCCTTTCATTTCTTTTTCTTCTCTCGCACTTTCTCTCACTCACTTTATTTTCTCTCAGTTTTTTTTTCTGTTCCTCGTTTAATCTATCAACATTTGTTTCCATTCGGCCTAAATATTATTATCTATCAATATTGTATAAGTCTACAGAAACTCTAAAGATTATTATCTATCAATATTATATAAGTCTACAGAAACACGACATTCTTACATTCCACATCCCTATTCCACCCCATTTTCCACCCTATATATTAGTACTAACCTCAGAAAAGAAATATTATATAATAATATTTATTCTGTTATACTAACTGCTACTAAGCATGTCAATGTCATTCAGTCATTACTTGGGACTTTACTTTGAAGGTATTGTGTAAAATACTCGATGTCAAGTAACGTGAGATTCTATCAAATAATACCATGAACCATGATAATAAAGACAACTGGAGTTGCTTGCCATTTTCGTTTCAACTATTTGTGTATTTCAACATGCACACAGTTGTTGAAAGATCTATTTAAGTCAAGCAATTTTCTGAGCTGGAATTTATTCATACTGCAGATACTGAATTATGTATACGTCTGAACCAATGAAAGCTCTAGATGTAAGTAACCATGTAATCTAACACCAACACCAATGCAAGTGAGAATATTATAATCTAAAAAAACGTTTCATAACCTGCTCATGATTAATCATTAACCATCTCAACCCTCCTTCTAAATCCACATCTATCATATTCGGGAAAAAAGCATGCATTTTAAATAATTTCTTCTAAACGCGCCCGGCATTAGATTAGATTACAAGAAGCCTTAGTCGTGTCAATCATACAGCTTCCGGTTAGGAAACACTGAAGAAAACGTTAGCCGTGTGTGAATCAATACACAAAAGGTCATGTTTGCATTTCAATCATAGTGACTGCTTATTTAAGATTGCTTTTTTTTTTAAAAGGATACCCGTCTTTATAGATTTGTCCACTAACTAGTAAATGTTTCTCGTTATAGAGGCAATCGTTGGGACGCAAAAGCCGTAGCGATGTTCCCGGGTTCGAGTCATGAGTCTACCCAGCCCTGATGAGTATCTGACATTAGTTAGACATTAAAAGCGGCTGGGCATTGCGCTCGCCACACATCCGCTAGTATGCTGTGGTCACTGAAATT
>OX421502.1:29257226-29264726 GCA_949126835.1 Anisus vortex | reverse complement strand
GCAACCTCAACATCTTCCTTCTGTAGACGTATCAGCTTTTCACGTGATGACAAAATTCCCGTAGAGGTCTCTTTATGTTCCTCTTCAAATAGACTTGGGAAAAACGTAGCTCCCAACTCTACTTCCACTTCAGTCTCTTCTGCACTGACTTTTTCTTCACGAGTCTCTTTCTGACGCATACCTCTAGTAACAGTGCAAACAGGATACAGTTC
The DNA here is from genome assembly GCA_949126835.1 of Anisus vortex. Taxonomy (NCBI): domain Eukaryota; kingdom Metazoa; phylum Mollusca; class Gastropoda; family Planorbidae; genus Anisus; species Anisus vortex. The sequence goes on along the minus strand of OX421502.1, from coordinate 29,264,514 downwards.
ATTGTCCTCTGTTACCGAATCATCGACAACAGGTATGTCTGTCACAATGGGATCCGGTTTCACCCGACCACCTGCTAAATCATTGTCAATTAGCAAGGCAATCCCATCAAATGGTAGTGTCGACATAACGCCTACCACAACTTCTCCGGTGACCAATTCAGACTTTAACTTCACATGATGCAGCGGTATTCGGAGGCTTCCCATCTCGACACCCTGCAACAAGACGCTGTTTCCCGTATATGTCCTTGACGACAAAGGCAAGACACCTGAGAGTATTACGGATAAGGATGCACCTGTATCTCTCAGTATCTTAATGGGAGAACCAACGTTGTCATCGTCATCAGGTAATGCCACTGTGCCCTCAGAAATGAACGGCAAAAAGTTCGTAAGTCTCGAATCACTTGAGTTCTCTTGATAGTCTTGACTCTTCTCATAGAACTCTTCTGCAGGCACGACTAGATGTTTACCCTCGACATCTACTGCCGATAAACTCTGTCCAGAGTTCACAGGACAATGGTTCCAACTAACCAGACGCCTCTCCGAGTTTTCCAAACCCGAGACAATGTTATTGGAGATTTCCTGTCTATGAACGTGCTTTCAGTCGAGGAAACTTCCTGACAAGCACAACAATACGACGAATTTTCCAGTTCAACTGTATTCAGTTTCCTAGTATGCTGCTCTTGTGAGTTTGTCCTAATCGTATCTTTATCCTCTGAGCTGTACTTCTCTTCCTTCCCTAGCGTTTTCATCAACGCTACCACTTTTTTTGTCGCTGTCACTGGTTTGCCTTCTCCAGTTTCCTACAATTTTTCTTCATGTGGCCTTCTTTTTTACAATAAAAGCATTGCAATCTATTTGTCCTGGTGGCCATGGTTTCTTGTGTGACTTTCTGTATATTACTGTCCCGGATGTTGGGCTTTAAATCTTTCTGGACACGAGCGTTATAGTTATCCGACAAAATTGAGGCGGCACGAGTTTCTCCGACCCCTCGGTCAGCAATATGTATCCTAACTTCTTTACCAGCAACCTTGAAACTATCTATTATGTCTAGAGCACCTTCTACTGATTCGGGTTTCTTGTGTGCGAGATCAATCACTACCTCCGGTGATAATTCCTTGTAGATCCTACTTTTAAACATCAGATCTCTGAGACCCTCGAATGTTTTTGGGGTATTAGAACTTTTCATCCAGCTTTCAAGAGTTCTCCTTAAAGTCATAGCGAACTCCCTGAAATTGTCCCCTTTAGGAGTGAGGGAATCCCACTTTTTCCTGTAAGTCTCTTCCACATAGCCCGCGTATTTGAGTAATTGCGCCTTGACGTGGTCATAATCTTCACAATTCGCAATGCCTTGGGCTATCATCACATCTCGCAGTTCCGTTGTGAGCTTATATAACAGCTGACTTGACCAGCGTTCTTTCGGTAGATTGCTCTTCTCCGCTGTGGCTTCAAAAACCAGTAAATAGTTTTCCAGATCTTCACTCTCAGCGAAGTTTCGTAGACTTTTGTCTAACTGTTGCTTACAGTGCACAGGAGTTTGAGTTGGCGTCCTCTGATTTCGTTGTGCCATTCTCGCCAACTCGATTCTCTCTTCAATCTCCAATTGTTTTATTCTCAGTCTAGCTAGTTCTATTTGAGCGTTGACTGACTGATTTGCCGCAGACAAAACCGGCGGTGATCGGTAAGACGCATCCTCCTCTTTTGCCTCTACAAAACTATCATACACATCGGGCAGTGCCACCGAAGTATCCACTATTAAGGCTTATACACTTAAAGTCTTTAAAAGAAAAATTCGCAGTTCCTTTTTTTACAAACCAAACTTACTTAACAGATCCTTTTGGACGATTGCCCCCATGTAATAAGCGACTTACAGTGCTTAGGCTCGTTTATCGTCTGACTTGATTAAAACGAAAAGAGTGCTATTGACAAAACTGTTTAATGAATAAAAAAAATACAACTCAGAATATATACATCACTTTGTAAGACATCAAAACTCGAACGTAAACTGTCAACATGTCGCACCTCTCAATCCAACACCGATTATATTTAGTGCACAACAAACAAGATAAAATACAAGGTGCGTACATGACAGTAGGTAAACCATAGAGTCAGTGGCGCAACTAGGGTAAATGGCACACGGTCCTCCCTGAAGCTAGGGTCTATAATGACGCCTATTAATCATCCTAGTTTTGATTTTTTTTAGTAAGTTAATAATAGTAAGGAAGTGTGAGTTTGGTGACTTTAATAAAACAGAGTATCCAGCTGATCAAGGAACTAACTCTTTACTTCTATATATCAATGACCTTTTCTAAAACTGCCAGTCCAGTGTATCATATAGACCCGATGTATTATTGCCTGCCAGTTCATCTCTGGGCCACCGGAAGCAGCGAACAGCCGTAGATCTAATTTCGCGTTCATCAGCGATAGGCGTCTGGCCATTGTCCAACCCCTAAATGTCCCACTATCTAATTACCCGACGATGAAATTGACCAGAGTTCAATGAAACAATGTATGTATAACAACTGGGCTGACAGAAAAGCCAGATAAACAAAAAACAGGAGTTGAGTAATTTACATGCCGTCACTCCATACACAGACAAAACAAGGGTACTTAAAATGATTACTGTATACTTTACAATACGTTACATACCGTAGTCGACATAGTGTATTTTATGCAAGGAGCAGACTGTGAACAGCTGTTGATAAACTTCATAATTAACTTAAAGGTTTAATTTTATTTAACCTTACCGCGTAAAGTAAACATGTGTATTTTTTATCTAAAGATATGGGCGCATATATAATCTTATATTACAATTTACAAAAGCTCGTACTGTTGAGAAAATTTTAACCCCGATTCCCATTGTTTAAAATTAGTGTTGAATATCTGTAATTTGTTGTTTTTATCCTCACCAGTGCAGGTAACCCATTCCATGCCAAAAAATGCCTCTCCTGACGAAAGAGAATTTTTTCCACTTTTCTGTCTTTTTTTTTCTGGGATCAAAATTATCCTTCTTTGTTTTTTTTTTGTCTGTTTTTTGATGGCTTACGTTTTTTTCTTCTTACAGAGTTACACACGTTTAGGCAACTCATTTAGGCAACTCATTGTGCCCATGACAAAACCATAACATTGCCCAAATTCTTGTTTATATCCGGCCATAATGGGCTATCTTCGAGATTTCATGTCCGGTAACTCTTGCGTAAGATTTGATCGTTTCGTGCCTTCGGCATCGCCTGCAGTTATCTTCTCTTGTTTAACTGCTTCTGCTTTCATAACGCAAGGGGGGTCAATGTTTCCTGGTCTCCCTTGTTCGGACGGACCCTATTATTCCCCCTCCTCCCCATTCCCTTGTTTTTACATCTAGTCCCCCGTCCGTGCGCACCGTGGAGTTTCCGCTTGCGCTGGTTGCCAACGAAGCGGACAGCCTCGATTTCACTCGCATTTTGCATTTCCCATCAACATGACACGCCCTTCCAAAAAAGTAAAGAATTCATCATCATTATTACAAGAAAGATAATTACATTTATAATGCATTCACATTTATAATAAACCTTAAACAAATTATTCGTAATTTAAATAAATTTCATATCACCCAGAACTTGAATTTTTTTTTATATCCGCCAGGGACAAGAGTAACACCAATAGTTAAATTACTAAACCTAGAAACACTAAGGACAAGAAAGGCATGACATTTTAACTTAGAAATACAACACAATAACAGCCTGTTGCAATTCTCAGATAAATAAACATAAGGACGATAACAGTTTTCTTATCCCATATGCAAGAACTAATGCATATAAGTAGGCCTACTCTTACTTATCGGGTGGCGTCCGGGCATGGAATGGGTTACCCAAACAAACCAGGAAAACCAGTCACTTAACATGATTAAAACAAATAATCGAATTGCAAGTCAAGACTCAGACCACGGTTGAGCGTAGGACGCAATGACGCAATAATCTTCTTTATAGAAGGAGCGCCTGTAACATTTAAATATAAGATAACATTTAAGATAAAAAGAAAAGAACATATTACAAAATAAAATAACAAATCACTTTAATGGGTTCAAATCCTATATATAGTTCTGACGCATAAGAATTTAATAGTGTAACTAAAATATAAAATAAAGATTTGCCTTTGTGTGCTAGCTACCGAATCCCATAGTGTGCCTTAACAAAGTTTTCCTTGTTTACTTTTCTGATTACGCATTAATTTTAAGCACATAATTATCTCGTCTGCGACTTAAACATAAAATATCTTTGATTTTTAAGCTTTGCTATTGGTTTACTTAATACCGTAAATACTTGATAAAACTTAAAATATATTTTAATTTTTATATATATATTTTTTTTAACAAAATATAATGTTATCATTTGTTATGGGTATAAAAGGGGCAGACGACTCCCGTTGCTAGAGCAACAGAGATTTTGGTGCTTTAGAACAAGGGAGATTACACTATACAAATCCTTAGTTCCCTCGCATGCTGGGATAACTCTAGTGTCGTCCCGTCTCCTTTTATCTCCATATAACCTCCCTTGGTTTTCGTGTGGTTATTGATAAAAGCTAGCAAGCCAAATTGTTTTAGTTCTTAAATTATTATTATTTTCTGACGACACACATAGATAAAAAAATAAAAAAATAAAAAAATGAGCTACCCTTTCCGAAACAAACTCAGATAAACGATGTTGCACTGAAAAAACAACAACATATAATCGACTTCAGGACTAGACTAGGGCGTAACGTTAAAATGGAAACCATATTAAACAAACAATGTATTTTTCAGATATCATGGTTTTATCGGGGTGTAAACTACAGCAGCAAATCATGATACAGACAGTCGTTTCAATTGGGTAGTTTACAATAATTAGGGGGCTTTGCCGTTCCAATCAAAGAGAAGTGATGATGGAATATTATGTGGGCATTATGTAGGCATGATACGTGAGTATTATGCAGGCATAATGTGGGTATTATGTTGGCAGTATGTTGGTATTATGTGGGCATTTATTGGGCAAGATAAGTGAACATCATGTGGGAAATTAGGTGAGAATTATGTTGGCATTATTTGAACATTTCCTTTTTTTTTGCAATATAATTTGTAATTATCTAGTTTCAGAATGAACCAATTGTCTGCACTCTTGCATTAAATACCATACCTCTAGATGGAGAGGGGGCCAGTGGGGGAGGCGTATGGGGATATAGAGATTAAGTTGAGGTCTACTGTGTTGTTTTATCATAATTGATTTCATGCATTTGCTGGTTTTTTTTTTTAATTAGTTGCTTAAACTTCTGCTAACACAAAAACCCCCCAAAAAAGTAAAATTCAAAATTTAAAAACAACAACAAAAATACACACACGCACAAAAATCATACCCACACAATTACATACAAACAAACGCAATCAAACATATCCACACAAAGACAGTCGTATACACGCATAAACACCCATCTACAAACACACACACAAAGCTGACAACAACAATAACACGTAAACACCTTAGAAAACACTCACACATGTATTTTCATAAACACACATACACGCACACACACACACACATGTGCGTGCGCACATTCACATACAATAATGCACGTGAAATCCAAATATCTGAAATATCATTAAAAACAAATTTCTTTCTGATTCTCTCCCTCCTTTTGTTTTTTTTTTTGCTTGTTTGTCAAACTTCTGCACTAGAAAAAAACAAATAACACGCCCCCCCCCCCCCAAATTATTATTTGCCTCCATTTCATTCAGTTGTCGCTTGTTGTTCCTCAAAACTCCCCTCCCCCACAGCTAATCAACTCAATTTAAACATACTCACTCTACAACGCCCCTCAAAGCACATTTCTTAATGTTTTTGCCCGTTTTTTAAATTTAGGTGTTTTATTGAAGACAAAGCCTCCCTCTACTCCGTCTTCATACTTCCGCTACTTCTTTCTTTCTTTCTGTTTTGTTTGTTTCGTTCCTCCCTTTTAAAAAACAGCAACTGTGAGACAGCTGATTACACCACTCAGTCGTTCTCCTCCCCCCCCCTTTTCCCATCGAATGTTTCCGGAGCATTCCTTATTACCCAGATCATTACACGCATATTTAGAGGCACTATTATAGCGACATTAGCTTTTGAACACACACACACACAAAGTACAGCAACTCCAACATCTTTAGCAAAAAGTTTCAGCATCATTTCGTTGTAAGCAATTCGTTTCTTTCAGCTCTCGCTCTCTGTCTCGTGGTTTGTTGGCTACTTATTTGTCTATTTAAGCATTGCCTATATTATAATCTCATCAAAACGAATAATTTAGATAACAACTAAAAACTAACATTTTTTGTAGAAATCCTTTTATAAATTTGTGTTTATGTATTAGCCTTCTGAATATTTTGCTTTAGCTATGTATCATGTTCTAGTACTCAATTTCTTATAGAAAAGACTGGGATTGCGTTTTTTCTGGGTCTTCCTCGTGCCATTGAATATCGCTCTGACTGCCACGTTTGACACGCGTGCCGTAGGTTGCCGAATCCTGTACTAAAGTTCTAGAAGAATACGACCAAAGGGCATACCCAGATTGAGGTGTATATATAATGGGAAAGTTAGAGCTGCGACAGATTAGGGTCTGGAAGCAAATTACGCTATTGATAAATTTACCATGCGTATAATGCGTATATAAAATGCTAAAACAAACAAGCGAATCGGACTAAGCCACACACCTGAGTGCCCATGTGTGGCTATACACCAAAGTGCAAAGCACATGCTACAACAGTGCTAACTTCACAGAGAGGCCCAAAAGCAGATCAAGCCCCAAGGTGCCACCATGGTAAAAAAAAAACTCTGGGGCCCAAAATCCAATCTTATGTTAAACAACAACAGGCCTGTTCATCAGAGACTAGATTGGCAGTCTAATCTGTAAACAAAATATGGAAGGCAGAAGACGAAGAAGAATATAAGTTGAAATAGAAGCGAATAGATTTCTTTTTTAAAACACAAGCGTAAACGTCGCAATGACATCCTCCCATCTGTAAATGAAAAGAGAGGAATGAATATAAAAACTTTCTTTTGGGTATGAATACAAAGAAATGGAACAGGTCGGAATAAAAAAGAATCGTAGCGATTTATTTCATCTGAAACGGAGCTGACTTCGGTCTGAAAAGGTTCTCTGAGTCCTGAAGAAGATGAAGGCGAAATCTAAAGCAATTTCCAGTGACCTGTGTGGGCTGATAGATCTGGCAGAATTGATGATCTCTCCACCGTTCCATCATCAGACGAGTATTGACAAAGAGAAGTATTTATCTTTGCTCATCTTTCTC
>OX421502.1:29208293-29257026 GCA_949126835.1 Anisus vortex | reverse complement strand
TCTTTGCTCATCTTTCTCCGAGCCCCTGGTCGAGGGCGGTGGTGGGTAAGAGATATTTTTGTTTTGTTTTTTAGTTTTATATTTTAAGGAACATTGTAACAAAGAGCTTTAAATGAGAGAAAAAGGAAGCGTAACCCTGGAGGATTTGAATACTTGGGACGTAATGAGTAAATGCCCTTGCTAAAAAGTTATTAAAATGTTGATTCATGTTGAAATATTATGGTGCTGTTTGTTGTGGACGTGGATAAGCTAATAAAGTTATTGTGAGGTTGTGTAATGAATTGAAACATGAAGACAATGAAATGCTAACTGTTCTGTAATTGCAGATTCATGGCTTGAAAAAAAAAAGTAACAGGAGACAAAACAACTAATGCAAAATTTTGGATAAAAATGCACTTTAAGACTTCCTCGATATTCAGATTATGCTCGTTCAGTGAAGCTCATTTGTTTCGTTAGCCACGGGAAACAAGGAGATTGTGGTTCTCATATTTTTTTACACTGGCCGCAGAGTGAAAAATTAATTGGCTGAAATGATTAGCCATTATTTTCTCGCGTGTGGTTATGAACATTTTAAACTCTCTCGCTCTCTCCATTCACTTACTCTCCAGATTCTCTCACTTTTTAAAGTTCACTCTGTTTCTCCCATTACAACTCTCTTTTTCTCTATGTCTCCCTCTTTTTCTTACATCTTTTTTCTTTCTTACACTCTTTTTTTTCTCATTTTCTCTTGTTGTCTCTTTCTCTGTTCCCCATCATAACCCTTCATTGACCACTTTCTTTTTATTTTTGGTTTCATATCTTTCTCTCAGTTCTACATCTCTTGCTCCACGTTTTGTATCTCGCAATACCTGTCACGATTCTGGACTGAACCGTAACCTTATTAGCACTCATGGATAGATCATAGCGCAGAAGTAGTGTAGAACTAGAAACATAGGTTAGCGTAGAGTTAGATTAGGGAGTAGAAAAGTAGCCTGGAGCTATTACCCTCTCTCTCTCTCACGCAATAGGAACACCCCAACCACCCCTTCTCCTCACCTCTCTTTAACCCTCTCTACACTCCTTCATTCCCGAATTCAGAGTTGCTACTTGATTCAGCCAATTGGTATTACACTATTTGTATGTGTGATTGTATGTGTGTGTATTCTTTAATGTATGTATATATATATTCTATTATGCTGTCAATTATGATTCATGTTGTATTTGGATAGTAACTACTCATTTATTTTGCTAAACTCAGCATACACGTAAAACCCCCACCCACCTGTAGACACCCCCACCCACTGCTACACCTTTTTCATTATCTCCCCTCTTCGTCCCCTACTCAGCGCCCGTGGGCATTGCCCTTGATCCACTCGTCGTAGTGACATCTGGGGCGAAGCGTCTCGCACATACGTAAGCGCCCCGGGCTGTACATCAAGGGAGATAAGTCATTATCTTATCCCTTGTATCTCCGTATACGTCTACCCACCCCCCCCTTTCCCCTGGGCCCCACCCCGCAAAAGTCGGCGGTACTAATTGTTCACCTACACCCACTCCTAATTTGCCCCCCCCCCCCCAATAGTCAATCCTTTATGCAAGTATATTTCAAACCAGCCGACCAGAACATATGTAATTCTAAACTAATGTAGCTATCCAATCAAATTGACCACTGATCACGTGACTAAAATCCAGGAAAGCGCGCTTAGCTAGTTTTAGGGACTTCAGCTCAAGCGTTAGAGGGAGAAGGTTGTTCGATTCTAGCCTCCACTTATTCAGTTCGTTCCATAGGATATACCGCCTGCATGTGTATAGATAGATATTGTGCCAGTATAAGTATTTTCATGAACGCAGCTACGTTTGCCTAATGTTTGGATAACCTAGCAGTACCATGTGTTGAGTGTTAACTGAAGCCTGTGCAAATTCATATATGTATCTTGCCATTGAGTGAAGAATTGAAATGATAATAAACACCTGAACTTAACCAGCGATTTATTTGCCTACTTAGAACTATATGTTGTGTCCGTCATAATATCTAACGAGCCAAGAGAGAAATAATAATTATTCCAGGGCGATTCCAGTCACGGTAATTCATACCCCACGACGGCCTGCCACGACTACCCCCCTCACCTACGACTCCACACCCCTCTCATTGTCCAGCTTCTGCCAGGTTGATGTCCTAATCGTAAACACACCCTGACAATACCCTCCACCACTAGCTCTATTCCTTTGTATTTAAACTAACTCATTGAAACTATAATATATACTGTCTTTCTACTCCTTGATATTCAATCTCCCCAGTACATGAGATCCATGGTTGAGCTACACATATAAGAGAGAACAGTACTGCGTTTAAACAAAGGGTTTACAGCTCAGGGCAACAAACGTAAGAAGATAAACATTTGCATCTCGCTCCTACAGCGTCGTAGCACCTCTGTGGGGGAATGAACTTCCGAACACAATTAAACGAGCGGACAATATTGACATTTTTTTAAGTAAAACTAAAAACACACTTTTCAATCTATTTTAATAACATAGCGTCAATGTAAAGCGCATTCGAAGACTAATTGTAATGAGTAGCGATATATAAATATGTAATTTGTAATAGTATGCCAAACTAGGATTTCTAAATCATTCAGCGTGTCAACAGCCTAAAAGTCAACCTGCTCTATTACACTTGTTTTAAAAATTATTGTTAAGCGTCTTATATTTAATACAAACAATCTTGCAGATAGAGCAAAGCCATACGGAATGGAAATCAGTTAAGAAAAAAAGTAAAATAGTGATCAACACCACAGATGCCAGAAGTGCAAACATCATATTGAACCAACAACAACTGGAAGAAGTAAATAATTTCAAATATCTAGGAGCAATCATATCCACAGACGGACGCTGTGAGACAGAAACTCGAGCAAGGATTGGGACTGCAATGGCGTCATTTGCTCGCCTAAACAGAATCTGGACCAGTAAAAGCATTGGTCTCCCAACAAAGCTCAGACTTAACAGAGCCCTTATCTTATCTTATACATTACATAACTCTTGTTCTGTATGGATGTGAGACCTGGACTCTGCTTTCAGCAACTGAAAAGAAGTTGCAGGCTGTCGAAAATAAATGCATGAGAAAAATACTTCGAATCTCCTAGTAGAACACAGGACTAATGCGTATGTGTGGGACAGAATATCCTCAATTGCAGGCCCCAAGCAAACATTATGGCTACAATCAAACAGCGCAAACTGACATGGTTCGGTCATGTGTTGCGGCACAATAGCCTGTCAAAAACAATCCTCCAGGGCACGCTGGAAGGTGGGCATAGCAGAGGCCGTCAGCGGAGATGCTGGTTCGACAATGTAAAGTATTGTACAGGGCTGCAGTTTACTCAACTATTGACAACCGCTCAAGATTGGCAAAAGTGGAGAAAATTTACTGCTGAGGTGTCCATTCGACCCCCCCCCCCCACCCCCAACGACCACAATGGTCATGGGATTGATGATGATGATATTAATACAAAATCTACGTATTTGTGATTATCATCCTTTTTATTTGCATTTAGCCTATATCAAATATAATATTATATTACTGAATTTTCACATTTATGGTAATTATTGTTATAACTGTGTCTTAACTCTTAACTTTTGGTAGTCAAGATGAGGATCTAACATCTGTTAGTATCAGTGATACCGCTCTAAAATATAAGAAAAGCCAAGTTGAGCTCTTCAAAAAAGCCCAGAAAAGCCAAGTTATAATAAAAAGGGTCTCGGGAACCTATTTCCCCCCCCCCCCACCCTCTAATTTTTTTCAACTTCATGTACTCATGTGCACCTCTCCCCACCCTTTTTTTTTGTCACAAAAACTAAAAACTTAAAAAAACAAAATAGAAAAAATGTTTAATTTTTTGGGTTAGGAAAACAATTTTTTTTTTTAATAGAAATTTAAGTTATGATAGTTAGATCTGTTTACGTTTCAATGTTTAAAACTTAACAAAAATAATTTTCGAATTGTTTAGGGTGAAATCATGCACAAGTGCAGAAAAAGCCTGATTTATTAGTGCCCCCATCACCACAGAATAGGTATAGAACTGTGCCCACCACTAACCGTGCACTATTTTCCCGATGCAAAATGTTGCCCCCACCCTATACTATATTTGCCTACACTTTGCCCCAGCGCCCCTCCTTACTTATTTACACTATTAAAATTTGACCAGTTTATAATAACCTACATAGTCATATGATGTGGAATATTTCTTCTATTCACTCACAATAAGCGGCTGCGGCGGTTGCTTACAATGATGTCTGATCAATTAATTTTGTGTTGTGAAATGTGAGGTTAGATTAGTTATACACCACTTCACCCTCCCCTCCCCATACTCGTTGCCGCCTTATCCATTCGCTCAATTCCCTGCCAACTCAGCACTTTTTTATACGATATAACTTATATTATAACCAAGCCGTCGATGGTGACATAGTGACACTATGAGTCTATAGCCAAATATGCTGTCGCAGTAAAGTTGACAGATGCATTTAGACTTTTAGCTGTTCCCAAAATACATTTTGAACACTAAAATGCATAAAATAATGCTAATATTTTATTGAAAGAAAAAGCCAAGTTAAAAAGCCAAGGTCCTCGAAAAAAAACAACCAATATCCCAAGTTGGGAACGAAAAAGCCAAGATCTTGGGAAAAAAGCCAAGGAGTGGTATGACTGATTAGTATTAATTATCCTTTGATCTCAGTTTCAGTGTCTATCATGTAAATGTCATCGGATGATTAACATTAAGCGGAATTGATAAGAAGTAATCATAAAAAGTGGGTAGTTAATGTAGTGTTTAAAAATATACATATAATATATATTTTCATATATTATTTATATAATTTTCAAATACTTTTTACAGTTTGATCATTTGAAAGTTATAAATTGTAAGCCATTTATTATTTTATAAAGGGAAAAAAAAAAGAAACATATTATAAATATTATATTTATTAAAACGGGTAAATTATTTCCCTTTAATTAAAAAACGTTTCCACATTTGATTCAATAGTGATGCCAAACAAGTTATGTTTTGTAATAGTAATATAACATATTACTGACTAATTATTATTTCTTTATATAAATCCAACATTACGGTATTGATTACTAGATTAAATAATTAGAGGATTAAAATAATTAACGTTAAACCGTTATAAATAAACATTTCCTGCATTTATTGTTTGCCCATTTAAGATGTTTATCGTTTAAACCATAATAATTACACAAATTAAATAATATAGTGCTATTAAATAAGTTCTTATATTTCATAAATTATCATCAAACCCTTGACCGTTATGGTCGTTGGGGGAAGTAAATGGACACCTCAGCAGTCACCTTTCTCCATTTTTGCCTATCTTGAGCGGGTCAAGCAGGTTTGCCCAATCCATTTTTGTCGAACCAGCATTACCGCTGACCACTTTCCTCAGTGTTTTAAGCGATGGTTATTGTGCCGCAACACGTGACCGAACTATGTCAACTTGCGCCGTTTGATTGTTGAAATAATGGTCTCTTGAGGGCCCACAATTGAGGACATTCTGTCCCAGACATACTCATTAGTCTTGTGTAAGAGATTCGAAGGATTTTTCTCATGCATTTATTTTTAAATGCCTGCATTTTGTTTCTTGTTTAATATCGATGTCGTGTTTAACTACTTCCTGAATTCATTCACAAATTTCAAAGTTAAACGTAAACTTTTTCCTACCCACCAAAACAAATGTCTAAAAATTCTTCCTTCATCGTTATGATTTATTTGTTTTAATCTAATTTAGACCCCCCCCCCTCCCCGGTACACCATACCAAAACAAAAAAAAAAAAAACAACATCAACAAGGCAAAATATATAGAGAGAAGGAAGTCACACACGTTTGGCGATTTGAAGTTAGCTGAGTACAAACACTTACCAGCCAGATGTATAGACATTCTGACATATGCCCTTGATTGGAACTGATCGACCGGACTCTATCACACTACTGGGTTAATAGAGTTGCGTTTCAATTATAGCTTTCCTGTTCAGTGTTCTCCAATGGAGTATCTTTCTGTTAATGGCAATGATATAAATCATATATTGATCATTTGATGTACTGAATAACATCAAAGATTACTCGTTAAAGACTATCAATATAGTAATGACATTAATAATATATCGTATAAAACAGTGACTCAATTAAACCAAAGACTATAATAAGATGGACCGCTTGCTCTATTTTTAGACCTTAAGTGTTGTGTTTTCCATGCGCAGCCAATAACGCTGTCCTAAACTTGAATTTAAGACTTAACGCTGTACACAACTTTCGATTTGTAATCTTAATAATTTGAGATTTAATCTTATAGAGTACAGACACTCCTTCTATAAAGACACTCATCTAAAATTATAGGCTACATGAAAAAGTAACGACACTACGAAATTTTAAAATGAAAACATTTACTTATATATATTATATATATATTATATACAATTTTTAATTTACCTCCTATATTCCTTTAAATTCTCCAACAACAACTGCCAGCTGGGATAGCCTTAGTATATAGTTTTCCATTGATAAAATCATAACAAATTACTAAACCTGAAGTCTATAGGTCCAAGTCAAGCATGATCGGAAGTTCCGAAACAGAAGATTTCGAGTCATCAAATAGAAATATTAAATCAAGCGGTCCATCATATTAAAGTCTTTGATTAAACAATCGATCGACAAAAGTCTCGATGTATTCATACATTGCTGTCTTTATCTATCTATCTATCTATCTATCTATCTATCTATCTATCTATCTATCTATCTATCTATCTATCTATCTATCTATCTATCTATCTATCTATCTATCTATCTATCTATCTATCTATCTATCTATCTATCTATCTATCTATCTATCTATCTATCTATCTATCTATCTATCTATCTATCTATCTATCTATCTATCTATCTATCTATCTATCTATCTATCTATCTATCTATCTATCTATCTATCTATCTATCTATCTATCTATCTATCCATACAACTATGTATCCATTTGATCTATCTATCTATCTATTCAGCTATCTATATATCCATCAACTTATTTTGGCATATTTAGATATGCATTCTAATAATATTTAAAAAAAAACTTAATTACATAGTCTCGCCGTCTAAAGGCCCGTTAGAACTGCAAAACCAAATCCTGTTATTTCGTCACATCGCTATTTTAGTACTTGGTGTTCCCCAATGCAGCCTAATCAGATTGAAAACCCACAGGAGGGAAGGGGCAGTGGGGCATTGTTGTGTGTGTGTGTGGGGGGGGGGGTAATCGAAGACAGTATCCGAAGGGTTAGAGTAGTTACGGTTAAAGTGACACGCCTCATTTTAAGGAACAGGTCCCCAGAGCCATCTAGCGGAGTGGCACATGTAATTTCTTTGAGTGGCATTGTGGCGCGAGGCTAGGGGGAAAGGAGAGGGGGGGGGAGGTTATTACCAACACCTGACATGATGTCAGCCGTTTGACATATCATCCTACATGTCAGTTTCCAATTTCAATTGCGTTTTCATTAAAAAAAGGGAAGAGATGTTTAAAAAAAAAATCGAGATGTGGAGTTTACTCCCAGGGATAAAATATCAGCGACCCCCATCACCTCCTGTCAACGTTACTTGCACCCCTCTCCCTCCCAAACACAGTAGTGAACTAAAGTAACGAGTCGGCTTTTGGGAAAGAAAACACAAAACGGAACGTTTAAAAATCAACATCACATTTTCACAGACTTGTGTCAGTGCTGGCTGACCTGACCCCCTCCCACCCATTCCCCCTACTGTAACAGAAAACGCCGAAACACGACTTCGGTGCCGGACGATAACCAAACATTTCTCTCTGATGGGTCAACAAGCCAGTCGATTAACTCCCCCTTGTCAAGATGGCGACTTATTTACTCTGTCCGTTACTCCCCCCCCCCAATCCCCAAGCAACGCAATTAATTTCTTTCTTCTTTATTTTTCACTGTTTTCCTATATGCATTTCTGTGTCCATGGAGGGTTTTACCCCTCCCCCCCTTTCCTTTCCCCGTTCTGTGTTTCAATGTCATAAATGTCTGCTCCCCCAACCATTCCCAGGCCCTGATCTCTCAACTATCCATAGCTTGATCAAT
This sequence comes from Anisus vortex, assembly GCA_949126835.1. NCBI lineage: Eukaryota > Metazoa > Mollusca > Gastropoda > Planorbidae > Anisus > Anisus vortex. The sequence continues at coordinate 29,248,918 of OX421502.1, read as the reverse complement.
TTAATCAAGTCCGACTTCAAAATTATACTTTGACTTATTTTTTTTAGAAATCACACTCGCAGACAGGCTTGCTCTTGAAATGTAAATGACGTGAAGTGACCGCAAAGGTTGCAGTTCTGGAGCAGTGGTCAGAAATTTATTTATGTGTGGTATTTTGTGGACAATCACCAATCTCATACATGACCATGCCCCCCCCCCTCTCTCAAAGTAATAATAAAGAAGGGATTGCAGGAAAGACGGATCACGTCACTATGACCTGGCGGTGTGATCTATGGGCCAAAACGTCTTAAAAAGTCGAACGTCCATTCTGAAATTGACCGACGACTGACCTTAAACGTCAATAAAAGGACGCTGCCAAATATCTGGCCCCGGGGCTGCTGCTCAATGGAAGCCATACCTCCTTAAGGAAGACTTGTGGTGCGGATAGAGGGGGGGGCGGGTGGGTGAAAGATGTATACGTTCCTGGAAGGGGTTAGTTTATGGTAAACAAGAGTTCTGATTAGCCGCGTCTTGGGCTGGGTTCACGTCTGCTGCTTGACCTGCACGTGCTGCGGGTTGTTTTGTGTGTGTGTGTGTGTGTGTGTTGACCAGGGCGTGATGCCAGCGCTTGTAGGCCGACCTTAAATGACCTCCATTAGGGGCGTGGTTCGTCACTTCATCAACAGGCATAAAAGGCGGTGATCGGATTACGGATTATCGCAGGCAAGACGGATGGACCTACAATTTCTGCAGACGGATGAGAAGGACAAAAAAACCTCTGTGGTTGAACGTGAGATCCAAAAACAATTGGCGCCGATGGCAAATGTATTGCGCCCCGGGGAAACGGGGGGGGGGGGGGTCACGTACACAAGTGTTAACCCAGCGTGATGGAGGCCAGTTCAATAGGCTGAATTGTGCAACGGGACACAGTCATCAATCCAGCACCTCAGGAAACTTTTATACGATGGCCACGGGGATTTCAATCAACATAGAAACCATCTTTATCAAAGAACGAATTGTTAGCCGTTAGAGAATAGGAGTTAGTTTTTTTTATATAAAGGTATTTATACAACGGACAGAATTCGATTAGTTCTATGCTATTTATTATTAAGATTCCTTTTAAAAAAATCAATTGCGTGAGCTAAAGATAAGAGATTATCATGATACAACCAATTGGTTAATGCTTGTATATTTATTTAAGTATGCATACATATTCATTTGGAAACTTGAATATTGAAGAGATGAAAACTTGTCATTGGTTTAAAACCCGCTCGAATCCCGAATTAGCCAATCATTATTTCTAGCTAGACCAAATGGACAAACAGACTGCCCTCGCCCAGAATTATGTGTCAGCAGTAAGACAAGTTTAATATAATAATTGATTTGTATGACAACTATATTAACTAAAAGAAAGTAAAAAAAAAAAAGAAGACTTATGAAAAAAAGCTTGAAAAAAAAATGCTGTTATAAAAACATATTTAACAGATTTGTATACACAATAAATGCATCCAGTGAAATATAATTTGTTATATTGAGTGAAATTCCAACCGTCACAGTAAAAACTATATAACGCATTGCAACATATTTTTCTTTAGCAAACCTATTGCAAACGAAACATCTACAGTTGCATGTTTCAACACTTTTCTCAACACTGCCAACCCTGTTCATTTTCTACTCGCGCATGCTCAATAGTGCAGTTGGCAACACGGTGACTTACGAAAGAGGTTTTTGGGATTCTCCGAAATGTAATCCCGCGAGTCGCCATCTTTGTTCACCAGACGAAGAAGAAGAAGAAAACCGTCACTCACACAGGCATGTCTGCCAACTATGCTCATTTTGTTTCGAAAGATGATACCCCCCCCTGCCCTCCTTTCCTAAACCTTTCCTCAAAGTATACGTCAACTTTTGGCTTGTGCTTATCCAAGAATTTCCTAACATGCTTTGCTAATGTAAGACTCTATTGTTACGTCTGCTGCATGTATCAATGGCATCCTTCCGTCTCGCGAGACGATGGTGCATCACCGTGATTCGATGTTGCACTTCCTCGTGTGGCTGAGCAGGCCTATCCTTGAATGACAGTCTTTTTTACAGCCTTTGCACACGTGTTCTGTGGGTCCTATTTTTTCCGCTTTTCTTTTAGCCCTTTTATTTATGCTCTCCTCCATTCTATTTTCCTCTGCCGTTTTAACCCCTTTCCTGACAGCAGTGCGCCAGGTGGACCGATCCTCTGCCTTCTCCTCCCAGTCACTTGTACTTATTCTGGCTGCTCTCATGTCTCTCATACAGACATCTTTATAGCGGAGGCGTGGGCGACCTGTCTTTCTCTTCCCAGATGCCAGTTCTCCATATAGGAGGTCCTTTGGGATTCTGCCTGGACTCATTCTTCTTACATGTCCTAGCCATCTTAGGCGCCTTTCACTGAGGACTGCGAACATGCTTTGGGCGCTGGCGCGCGTCAATACCTCACTGTTAGGGACTTTGTCCTGCCATTTAATGCCAAGGACGCGACGCAGACACCTCAGGTGGAAGCTATTTAGCTTGCGCTCATGGGACGCATAGGTTGTCCATGATTCGCTACCATAAAGCAGCGTGCTGATGACGCAGGCCTGGTAGACACATAGTTTGGTCCTTTCTGTCAGCCTGGTGTTTTCCCAAACCCGTTTACCAAGTATAGCCATTGTGGCAGCTGCCTTGCCGATTCTGCTATTTAGTTCATCCTCTATGGACAATGAGCTGGAAATCTTGGACCCCAAGTAGGTGAAACAGTCCACAACTTCCAGGTTTTCGTTTTCTATAGTAATGATAGGAACGGAGCATGTGTCTTGGGCCATGATATTTGTCTTCTTTATGCTCACCTGCAGGCCGAATTCTTTGCAGGCGTTGGCGAAGCTTGACACAAGCTGTTGTAGGCCTGTTTCTGTGTGTGATATCAGGGCCGCATCGTCAGCAAAAAGTAGCTCGCGAATTAGGACCTCTTTCGTTTTGGTTTTGGCTCGGAGACGGGCAGTGTTGAAAAGTCCTCCATCTGCTCTGGTGTGTAACCAGATTCCATCACTACTATCCTTGAAGGCGTATCGGAGCAGTATAGAGAAGAATATTGCGAACAGTGTTGGTGCGAGTACACAGCCTTGCTTTACACCGCTACTGACTGGGAAGGCTTCAGAGGTGGCTCCGTTGAAGTGCACTGTGTCCTGCATGTTATCATGGAACTGTCTGATGATGGCGAGTAAGTGTGGGGGACAGCCAATTTTTTCCAGAATTTGGAACAGCCCACTGCGACTAACTAAATCAAAGGCTTTTGTCAGGTCTATGAAGGCGATGTATAGTGGCATCTGCTGCTCTCTACATTTTTCCTGCATCTGCCGTATGGAGAACACCATGTCTATGGTAGACCGACCCGCCCGAAAACCACATTGTGACTCTGGATAAACTCGGGAGGCTAAACTCTGCAAGCGAGTAAGAGTGACGCGGGCAAAAGCCTTTCCTACGATGCTCAGAAGCGAGATACCGCGGTAGTTATTGCAGTCGCTTCTATCGCCCTTATTCTTATATAGCGTCACTATGTTTGCGTCCTTCATGTCCTGGGGGATGTATCCCTGTTCCCAGCAGAGGACTAGCAGCTCGTGTAAGGGCTGGAGCAGCACTGTCTTACCGTTCTTCAGAGCTTCTGGAGGTATTCCATCGCTCCCAGGGGCTTTTCCACAGGCTAGGCGGTCGATGGCTTTGCTTAGCTCTTCCTGTGTGGGAATGGCATCTAGTTCTTCCATGAGCGGCATGTCGGGGATGTCATCTAGGGCGGTGCTGGAGACTGTGTTAACTGTTGCATACAGTTCCAGGTAATGTTCAATCCAGCGTTTGAGCTGTTCCGCTTCGTCCTTGATGATTTCTCCAGTTTTGGATTTTAGGGGTGCAACCTTTGACGTCGTAGGGCCGATTGCTTTTTTAATGTTTTCGTACATGGCTTTGGCGTTTCCCATATCAGCAGCTGATTGTATGCTTGAGCAGAGGTTAAGCCAGTAGGTATTGGCACATTGACGGGCAACCCTCTGAGCATGCATCTTAGCTGTTTTGAGGGCGTGCAGTGTGTCGGGAGTAGGCTTCTCCTTGTATGCCAGGAGAGCTTTTTTTTTTAGCTTCGGTGACAGGTTTCATTTCATCCCAGTTGGCGTCGAACCAGTCCGTGTTTTCGCGTTTTTTTTGCCAAAGGCATGTATTGCTGAGTCGTATATCGAATCGCGGAGATCCGACCATTTCCTCTAGAAATGCTCTAAAAGGCTGCATGTATATGTTACGGCCAAAGCCCGAAGTGCGGCCAGATCGCGATCTGGCCGGCCAGATCGCGCTTTGGCCGACGCGCTTGGCCAATGTCCGATGTGCTTGAAATTGCTAGTGTTTACGCTACTTTGGCCGGCCACTTCGCGATGTGGCTGGCAATCCCTGGCCAATGTCCGATGTACTGATGCTAGAATGTTCGGTAGGCGGCACAGGTGTGATGGCGGTTTGCATAGGGTAGCAAGGACAGTGATACGTACGCTGTGACGATAATTTTCTGTTCATCTTCTGCTTTTCAGAGAAAGTCCTGCCGAAGTGGTCACTAATTATCAAGGAAATTAATTATCACACGATTTAGTAAACTATCTACCTGGATAAAAACACCATTTGCGTCATAAATTGACTGTTGCTGTCTGTGATTAGAAGATTGACTTTTGATAATCCACAAAGGTGGTCAGGTCAGGCAGGAGCGACCGTATTTTTATCTAGCCATTGTCCGCACGGTCTAAGTATAGTTTCATGTGTTGTATAAACATGGGTGGGGCCGCCAGTCGCAATGACAAAGAGCTTGTTTAATTTTATGATAATAGATAGAGAGGGAGTGTCAATACTGTACAGGACAGGGCCACCATTGATCTCGTTACCCACATCGACGACCGCGAAAACTCACTCCCAGCCCGACCCCATTGACGGACCCTCGAAGCCACAAGCGACCGGAATGTTTGGACAAAGGGATCGGAGACAGACATGTGACTTTAAAGTCCACCCACTCTTTTCTCATTGGTCAATGTTATATTATGTGGGTAGATCTTCCTTGTTTTAAAAACGCCCCAAACACGACTGTACGCACTTATTTCCTTTTGGATTTTAGTATTATAAGACAACTGATGATAGAGATTGAAAATTTACTATAATAAACTAATTAGACTGATTTTTTATTTATTTTAATTAAAGATTGATAATTTACTATGATAAACTAATTTGACTGATTTTTTATTTTATTTTAATTAAAGATTGATAATTTACTAATCTATAATAAACAAATTTGACTGATTTTTGTATTTATTTTAATTAAAGATTGATAATTTACTAATCTATAATAAACAAATTTGACTGATTTTTTAATTTATTTTAATTAAAGATTGATAATTTACTATATAATAAACTATTTTGACTGATTATGTAGGCTAATTTAGTATAATTAATAATCAATTTAGGCCTAATGTGATAATTACGGTATATAAACACTCGAAATCTCCTCAAGACCTTCTTAATCGGGCTTTGGCCGATCGCCCCTGGCCATTTCGCGATCTGGCCGGCCAAGGTCCGAAATCAAGAACAGATCGGGCTTTGGCCGGTCAAATGTGAGGTGATATTGGCCACTTCGCGATCTGGCCGGCCAGATCGCGATCTGGCCGACTTCGGGCTTTGGCCGTAACATATACAATACGTAAGGCTGAAAATATGAACTCAGCTGAGTCTTTGATATTTACCAGCCTAGTATTACTCCACATCATAAGCGTTTCGACAAAGGGGGGAGGGGGTGGAGTGCAAGAGGTGAAATTGTGCACCATTTCAAGATCAGCTTGCTATTGCCCACTACCTGTGCATTATTTTCAGCACCACCATGCACTACCCCCCCCCCCACACACCCAATTACTTTATGCTATTTATTCCCTTTCCTGCTCTTCCCCCCCCCCCCCCAACAAGAAATCCAGGCTACGCCACTGATCCACATTATACGTCTGAATTAAAAAAAAAATTATTTTGGCTTGTTACTAGCTTTTACAAATATGTATTTTTCCATGAGAAATAATTGACAAGAAAGTTTGACTATTCTATTTAGTGTTACTTATAGTCTCTAAGACTCCATGAGACATGTTCACGTTGTATACAGAAAGTTGTAATTTATTGTGACTTGACAACACTTGACAATATTGTTTTGTTTTCTCTCTTTCTCTTTCGCTGTTTACTTTTCTCTCTCTATCTCTCTTTCTCTCCCTCTTTACAACTCTCTCTCTTTCTGTCTCTCTCTTCCCCTTTCTCTCTCTCACTATCTATCTATCCATCTATCTATCTATCTATCTATCTATCTATCTATCTATCTATCTATCTATCTATCTATCTATCTATCTATCTATCTATCTATCTATCTATCTATCTATCTATGTATCTATCTTTCTATCTATCTATCTATCTATCTATCTATCTATCTATCTATCTATCTCTCTTTCTTTTTCTCCATACTTTCTCTTTGTCCCTCTTTTTTTTTATCTCTTTCTCTCATTCTCTCTCTCCCTATATATATATATATATATATATAGGCTACACCGACACCCTATTTTGAATACTGGCTATATAAGTCTAGTGCAAGGGTGAAGCTTTTATACTAATAACATCATGAACTAAACCGTGCTAATATAAATAACTCTTTGTTGGTGTGGGGAATGCCGTTTAGTTCGTCTCAATTCCATGAAGTTAACTCATTTAGAACAGGAATAATTAAACGCTAACAAAGTTGACTAGCTTTTTCGCCCTGCTTGTATTTGCATTGGTGATTAGGATCACGTGTCTTTTAACCATCCAATGGTCAGGGGAATATCTATAAATAGACGCGGTTCGATTCAATTTGCTTGCCCATAGGAAGGAGAGGGGGGATGAGTTTGAAGCCTGGAAGCCTTTCCTGGGTTCCGGGGGTTAAATCATGTTACTTGATGGGCCGCAGGGCCTTCTTGGCATTGAATTCACTCAGTTCCATGAATGTCCATTAACGCAATGGTGTCTGGGAATGAAATTGACCAGCGCGTTCGCCTGGTGCTGGAGATGACCAAGGGTCAACGATCTGTCAAATCTGACCAATCTGCTGATTTCTAGTTTTGGCCTATGGACTGCACCCGGGCACAAACTTTATGAGAGCACATGTATTCGTGTCCATTTGTTTTCTTTAGTTAGCTGTTAGTCATATATACACATTATACGTCATAGATACACTTTATATAGTCATATATACACATTATATAGTCATAGATACACATTACAAACTTGTTGAACATATAACATGGACTTTTGAAAGTTTGTGAAAAGAAAAATCAATGGTATTTTGCCTTCAAATAAAAATTAAAAAAATCATACTTTAAAAACTAAAGTATTAAATTTTTATTTATAAATACAATTCAATAACAATTTACATAACAATGCTCTGGCAGACATAAGGATACATTTTTTTTATATTCCTTATTTAAGAACAAACGCAGATAAGTTCTCGTTATTCCCGAGTTGCGTCCGTACATGGACTGGGTTGCCCTGAGCAAAGCAGGAAAAACCAAATTGGACATCATTTAAAACCCTAATGAAAACGCAAGACTAGACTCCAACCACAGATATGCGTAGGACGCAATAATATTCTGCAAAGAAGGAGCGTCTGTAACATATAAGATGAACGTGGATAAAATTAAACTTTTTGATACGTACAAGAGTAAGGCTACATCAGATTCCATCTCCAACATTTACGGAGCAAATCCTAAGCAGCAAAGGCTGGATTCAAACCGAGTTCTGGAGAATCCACAAAGCTGTTTCATTTTGTAGAGGCGTATACCAGTACTGCTGTTAATATTGTATACACTTCAATCATCAATAAACATAATTAAAGTGAGTTTGTTTATTTTTTCTTTTGTTCTTTCTTTATACCTTTGCATAATCACGAGCCAGATGCTTGCGTTTTGCCGACTTGAAGATGACTAGTAGATCTATGTGTGTGCGTGTTGCATTTGTTATGGTTGCTGTGATTCTGTGTGAAATGTCTTTATTGTTTCTATTGATGTTATAAATCAATGAAATCAAAACCACATTTCAATAAAGCAATATTAATCTTATCTTTTTGTTACAGCTTGGACTTTTGTTTGCCTCTAATATCATCCTGTAAACTTGACTACATCACACCCACCTTGGTTTAGGCAGCACATCTCCGCCACTGTTTAAGATACCGAAAAAGGAGATACGCCTTTGATAACCCGTTTTGTGAATCTTTAAAAAACCAAAACCCATACATACACGGAGTTTATTATCTTGAAATCCGCCCCCCCCCCGACACATGTGCTCTATCTCGAAGTCATGGGGTTGGGAGGAGAGGGTAGAAGGGCGATGCGATGAATGAGTACGCCACTGGAAAGGGATGCACCCCTGCCCAAGCAGATGACGCCAGAAAGCAAACAATAATTACATTGATGATGTGACGGGTAACTTAGGCGCGCGAGGGACGGGGTGAGTGGGAGGGAGTGGGGACAACCTCGGATTTCAGCACGTCGCGACTCACTCCTCGTGGTATCACGCCCGTCTCGCCTCGTTATCTCTACCCTTGTGGGGGAGGGGTTGTGTGTGTGTGTGACGAATGGAAACGAATCGGTCGTCACATAGGCCGAATTTTATAACTGCCAATGTTTATAACGAATGTATTAGCATCACAACCATGTATGGATTAGGAATATATGTACATTATTTTGATTAAGCGTAAGAGAGAGAGAGAGAGAGAAGGTTTAGAAATATAAATGTTGTTTGTAAATGTTAGTATATTACCTTGTTCCCATATAGCGGGGTTTCCCGGCCAAGTAAAATGATACTATACCGCCCTCCCCCCCCCCCCCCCACCTTCCCGTGTCACCTTTTCCACCCGCGACGTGGTTATCCCCCCTTACCTGTTAAGATAGGAATCATCTCCCTCCAACTTTGAATGGCGTACGAATTTAACGACCAGTGTCCAGATTGCAATTAAGGGTCACATAGTCTCGTGAATATCGCGCCCTCTCGCCCCCCCCCCCTTGTCCACCTTCCTGGGTGACCATATATTTCCTACCTTATCTTGTCACTGTTTCAGGAAATATAATTCCAGTTGATATCATTTTTTCTGATCGCCAACGGTGGACATTGACATTTTTATGCATAGCTCTGGCCTTCTGCAAATGGCCCATAATTGGGCGACTTTCTAAAGCAAGGGAGATCCTTCTGTTGATCTCAAAATTTAGTACCAGATGTCAAACCATTGGTATAGTTTACACTCCCCCTCTTCATGTCCGCTATATAAGTTGAACCTGTTCGCTGTAAATTTAGTCCTAGCGCCAGTCTCTTAAGCAGACACACTTTCATTTTAGTTAGAAGTCAGATCTAACTATTGTAAATATTGTTCTACTCAGATTGTTTGATTCACCATTTTATATGCCAGTTTTGCATTTTGTTGATGAATTGCCTGCATCTGCTAATAGTTCACTTTCATCATTGTATTATTACTGCTAGCCATTTTCCGCTACCATTGAATAAAGTCATACAGTTTTCTATCATAAGACAACAGCGTTGGTTACTGTTTGGTTAGAACGTGACATTGTTTGTTAGACTTAGACGTTTACGAAGCCACGTCTGAGGAAAGGTGTCAAATATAAATTTGCAAAAGTACAGTAGAGGCTGCCATCCGACTTCAAAAGATACCTCCAGACCAACGAAGCCAAGGGTGTGAGTTGAAACCTCCACCACACGTGTAACCGAGTCGAATCCACAACTACCGGGTTACATAATTGAGGTCTCGTCCGGTGATTAAAATCTGGGCACCATTTGAAGCGGTCCAGCTTGATTGTATTTTTGCTGGGGGCTCTTATTCACCTCTAACAGAAAAGCCACTGTCCTGACAACCCGGTGACAACCTGTATCAACCCCTACACAAAACACTGCCTGTCTCCTGAAGAAAGTCAACTAGACCTACCCTGCTCATTTCATTGAACATTGCTTGTTACCTGAAGAGTGTCAACTGCCAACCAGACAACCCTGTAGACAACCCTTTGCTACACGTTTATCCACCTGACACCGTAGATCAGCTTCAACGCCGCCGTGAGACAACACAGCTAATAGTTACCGAAGTCCACAAGACAGAATTAAAAACATTCTAACATTCTAGTGACATTAGTGAATAGTTTATAAGTGTGTGTGTGTGTGTTAGTGATATGCATTTCTGTAATTCAAATTTGGAAGGCTGAAGGGTAAGTGATCCTTTTACTTTTGTTATATCATTGGCATTTTAGCATAATTTAGAAGTTATAATATCATGGCCGATATTGTAAGCATTAAACGTGTTGCTAGAGAAGAGGCTGAGGCCGCTAACCTCACTGGTAATGAGATGTTAGAATATATTAAGCAACAGGTCGCTGAGTTTAGGGAGGCAGAAAAGTTAAAAATTGAGTCCGAAAAAGAAAAGTTAAAAATGGAATCAGAAAAAGAAAAGTTAAAAATTGAATCAGAAAAAGAAAAGTTAAAAATTGAATCAGAAAAAGAAATGCAAATTAGGTTGGCCCAAATTGAGGCTGAGAAAGTAATACAGTTAAGACAGGCAGAATTAGCGGCCCCCGGTATGTGCACTCCGAATTCTCCTTCCTCTCAAACTTCAACAGAGCACTCAAATGACTCATTTACCCCCCAATGCTACTCTTTCACACCTGACATTTTTGACCCGTCATTAGAGACCATTGACGTCTACCTTAATAGGTATGAACATTTAGCTGTAAACCATAATGTCCACAAAGAACTATGGGTTAGACATTTAGTTCAGTCTCTAAGAGGCCAAGCTTATGAGGTTTACAACAAACTTCCCTCTAATGACAAGGGCAGTTATGAAACATTGAAAAATGCGCTACTGATAAAGTACGAATTGACGGCTAGATCATACAATAGGAAATTTAGAGAATCACAAATAAAAGAAGGAGAGACGTATGTTCAGTTTGCAGACAGGCTAAATTCATATTTAATCAAATGGGTAGAACTCGCATCGCATGAAAAAACATTTCAAGGACTAGCCGAGCTAGTCCTAACAGAACAAATGAGACATAATATGTCTTATAAAATGAAAGTGTTCCTGGACGAACGTAAGGTGGGTACCTTTAACAAATTGGTAGAGTTAGCGGATCGCTACGCCACAGCTCACCAAGAGGAAAATCTGACAACCCACCCCCCACGCCCACGCCTTGATAAACCCCAGGTAGGGCGCCCCAACGGGCCTATAGATAAGAAAAACTCACATCGCCATCCGCCCCAGCACGAGAATCATCAAACGCACCGCCCCTACCATCAAACAAATGGAGGGAGCAACCGCCTAGAGCACTCAAACCCGTTTCCGAGTGATAGGAGGAGAGACCGCCCCACACAGGCCCACGTGTCCTCCGTTGTAGTCCAAGCCGACTCTTCGGCGTCGGAAAACTTAATGTCACCCATGAATAATGTGGGAACCCTAGCCACTTGCACCAAGGAGTCCGAAACTCAGGTGACTTTGATTGATGAATTAGAAACCCCGCCTACCCCTGGGAGCCACAATGGCCCCAAAGAAACAGACACGGTTGAACTGAATGGGGAACCAGCAATCTGTCTGTTTGACACTGGCTGCGAGTACGATTCCATAGTTAATGAGTCGCGGATAAGGCCCGGCGATCTCACTGGTCAATTTATTAACCTTCGAGGGCCATCCCTCTCTGCACCCGCACAGAATCTTCCCATTGCGCGTATTCACATAAATTCTCCTTTTGTCCGTGGCACAATTAATGCAGCGGTCATGAAAGACCTAGTTTATGATGTTATTTTGGGATGCAAGTATGTTTTTCTAGCTACCCCACAGACCCCTATGATTGTGGCTCCGGTCATCACCCGAGCCCAACACGAGACAGTGGACTCCACAGTAGAGCCTCTGCCCTCTCACCGAGATTTTGTTAAAGCTCAGAAGGAAGACCCTTCCCTAAATTCAGCTAGAGAAAAAGCCCAAACAAATTTGCGCGAATCAGGGAAATCTTATTTTTTCCTTAAAGCAAACATTCTTTACAGACAGCCTTGCGCTGATCAAGATGAAAAGCCCCAGGTAGTGGTTCCCGCCGCCTTTCGCAATCAGGTAATGGAAATAGCTCATGACTCTCCTATGGGAGCCCATCAAGGACAGACGTCGACTGTTCAAAAGGTGAAGTACTACTATTACTGGCCCGGCATGTCTGAAGACATCAAAAGATTCGTATCTTCGTGTCACCACTGCCAAATCACGGCTCCAAAACACCTCACTCCGCCAGTACCATTGGGTGAGACCCCAGTAGTTGACATTCCGTTTAAACGGGTGTCAGTGGATCTAATCGGTCCCCTCTCCCGGACGCGGAAGAGGAACGCTTATATCCTTTGTGTAGTGTGCCAATCGACTAAATGGCCAGAGGCAGTAGCATTGCCTAGTATGGATGCTAAACACGTGGCGGAAGCCCTGTTCACCATATTCACTAGGATAGGTTTCCCAGAGTTCCTCCAGTCAGACAATGGCACTCAGTTTACAGGTACATTAATGAAGGAAGTGTTACAGCTAATGAACACACGACACCTTCGAACCTCACCCTACCACCCACAAGCAAACGGGCTAGTAGAAAGGTTCAATAAAACCTTAAAAGAAATGCTTAAGAAAATCACTCTCGAAGACCCCAACAATTGGGATACCTACATACCCGCAGCACTTTACGCATACCGCACAGCCCCGCATTCTAGTTTAGGTTACTCTCCCTACGAAGTGATTTATGGGACTCAACCTCGCGGACCACTCGAACTCCTTCGTCGCTCTTGGACTAAAGAAAGTACTCATCAAGAGGAAAAAACAGTCCATGCATATGTCCAGCAACTAAAAGCCCGCCTGGAGTGTGTCCGAAACATTGCTCACTCCCAACTTTTAAAAGCCCGCCGTAAACAGGCGAATCATTACAATCGCCGGGTCAAGGAACGCGAACTTGCCCCTGGCGACAAAGTGCTATTATTACTCCCTTCATCTCACAATAAATTGCAGATAACGTGGAAAGGACCATATGTGGTCACTGACCAAATCTCGCCAACCAACTATAAAATAAAAGTGGGAATCAAAGAAAAAATGTACCACATCAATCTACTCAAAAAGTATCTAGAACGCTCAACCTCTGATATTCCCATTTTGGCCTTGGCCATCGCGGAGGAAACCGAGCCTGATAATACCCTCACCTCCTGCCCTCTTCAAACAAATGAGACAGTAGCCGATGTCACCACATGTCCAAAATTAATTCCACAGCAAGCCGGTCAAGTGCGCAAACTGCTAGTCAAATATGCCGACGTGCTGACAGACAAACCAGGTCGCACCAACCTAGAAAAGTTTTCTATGAAACTAATAGACCCCACCCCCATTCGAGTCAAACCCTATCAGATTCCTCATGCCAAAGCTAAACTGATAGAAGAGGAGATCAAGACCTTATTGGAACAAAAGATTATAGCCCCTTCTACCTCTCCCTTCAATGCCCCGGTGGTATTAGTTAAAAAGTCAGATGGTTCGCACCGTATGTGCATAGATTTCAGACGTTTGAACAGTGTTGCGGAGTTTCAAGCGGAGCCCATGCCTGACCCTGATACCTTATTTGCCAATTTAGCCAATGCTCGCTTCTTTTCAAAATTTGATCTCAGCAAAGGGTTTTATCAGATTGAAGTACGTGAGAGTTCCCGCCCTTTCCTCGCATTTAGTACACCCCAGGGGCATTTTGAATTCCAGACTGTTCCCTTTGGTCTGAACAACTCCCCTTGCGTTTTCACCCGCATGATGAGGAAGTTATTGCAACCGATACAGAGACCTGGAATTTCTAATTTCATTGATGATATCTTAGTGGCAACCGAAACATGGGCTGAACACCTTGAACTTATTGAGCTTCTCTTAAAAAGGTTGCGGGAAACCGGTCTCACTGCGCGTCCCTCCAAATGTATGATAGGATTTGACAAGTTAAAATTTCTAGGCCACATGGTAGAATGTAACCACCTCATGCCAGCTGAGGACAAAATAGCTAAACTCAGAGACGCCCCGAGGCCCACCACCAAATCAGGGGTAAGGTCATTTCTTGGTTTCTGTGGCTATTATCAAAAGTTCGTAGCCAATTACAACACTATAGCCGCCCCGTTGTCAGACCTCACTAAGAAGGGACAACCTGATCCAATATTATGGGATGACAATTGCGAACGTGCGTTTACCACACTGAAGGCAGCTCTAGTCGACAAACCGATCTTACGACTCCCTGATTTATCAAGACAGTTCGTTATTAGGACAGACGCTAGTTTTTCCGGGCTGGGCGCAGTCCTTATGCAGACCGACCCAGACGACGACAGACTTTACCCAATAGCTTATGCTAGCCGGAAATTGACCAAAGCAGAAATGAACTACCCCATTATCGAGCTAGAATGTTTAGCTGTAGTTTATGGGATAGAAAAATTCCAAACATACTTGTACGGAAAACAGTTTACTTTGCAGACAGACCACCGACCCCTCACATTCATGGCTTCAGCCAAAAATCTTAACCGCCGACTAATGCGACACTCCCTGACGTTGTCCCAGTATTCTTTTAAAACCCAGTACATACCAGGTCCAGAAAACTGCCTATCAGATTTCCTCAGCCGCCATCCTATTGCGGAAGAAACTGGAGAGAACTAAGAAGCCCTCCTTGTTTAATGTGTACATATTCTGCCATTATCATAAATCTGTAAGTATCTCAGTTTACCTCTTAGTTTTTTTTTTGTGTTATAGACTTGTAACTTTTGGGGTGTATAATCTCGCGATTGTTCTCGTAATAGCGCTTATTAACAGTTCTTATCATAGATAAGAACTTTTGTTGGTGGGGATATTGTGACGAATGGAAACGAATCGGTCGTCACATAGGCCGAATTTTATAACTGCCAATGTTTATAACGAATGTATTAGCATCACAACCATGTATGGATTAGGAATATATGTACATTATTTTGATTAAGCGTAAGAGAGAGAGAGAGAGAGAAGGTTTAGAAATATAAATGTTGTTTGTAAATGTTAGTATATTACCTTGTTCCCATATAGCGGGGTTTCCCGGCCAAGTAAAATGATACTATACCGCCCTCCCCCCCCCCCCCCCACCTTCCCGTGTCACCTTTTCCACCCGCGACGTGGTTATCCCCCCTTACCTGTTAAGATAGGAATCATCTCCCTCCAACTTTGAATGGCGTACGAATTTAACGACCAGTGTCCAGATTGCAATTAAGGGTCACATAGTCTCGTGAATATCGCGCCCTCTCGCCCCCCCCCCCCTTGTCCACCTTCCTGGGTGACCATATATTTCCTACCTTATCTTGTCACTGTTTCAGGAAATATAATTCCAGTTGATATCATTTTTTCTGATCGCCAACGGTGGACATTGACATTTTTATGCATAGCTCTGGCCTTCTGCAAATGGCCCATAATTGGGCGACTTTCTAAAGCAAGGGAGATCCTTCTGTTGATCTCAAAATTTAGTACCAGATGTCAAACCATTGGTATAGTTTACACTCCCCCTCTTCATGTCCGCTATATAAGTTGAACCTGTTCGCTGTAAATTTAGTCCTAGCGCCAGTCTCTTAAGCAGACACACTTTCATTTTAGTTAGAAGTCAGATCTAACTATTGTAAATATTGTTCTACTCAGATTGTTTGATTCACCATTTTATATGCCAGTTTTGCATTTTGTTGATGAATTGCCTGCATCTGCTAATAGTTCACTTTCATCATTGTATTATTACTGCTAGCCATTTTCCGCTACCATTGAATAAAGTCATACAGTTTTCTATCATAAGACAACAGCGTTGGTTACTGTTTGGTTAGAACGTGACATTGTTTGTTAGACTTAGACGTTTACGAAGCCACGTCTGAGGAAAGGTGTCAAATATAAATTTGCAAAAGTACAGTAGAGGCTGCCATCCGACTTCAAAAGATACCTCCAGACCAACGAAGCCAAGGGTGTGAGTTGAAACCTCCACCACACGTGTAACCGAGTCGAATCCACAACTACCGGGTTACAGTGTGTAGGGGCGCGGGGAGGGGGGAGGGAGATGAACTCTTCTAAAACATACCCAGTCTATTAATGGAGATAAGGCGCTGGGCTGTAACAACAGTCTACAACTGTCTCTATTTCTTTCATTCATTCATTCTTACTTTCTTTTATTTGTTTCATTCATTCTTACTTTCTTTTATTTCTTTCATTCATTCTTACTTTCTTTTGTTTCTTTCATTCATTCTTACTTTCTTTTATTTCTTTCATTCATTCTTCCTTTCTTTTATTTCTTTCATTCATTCTTACTTTCTTTTGTTTCTTTCATTCATTCTTACTTTCTTTTATTTCTTTCATTCATTCTTACTTTCTTTTGTTTCTTTCATTCATTCCAACTTTCTTTTATTTCTTTCATTCATTCTTACTTTCTTTTATTTCTTTCATTCATTCTTACTTTCTTTTATTTCTTTCATTCATTCTTACTTTCTTTTGTTTCTTTCATTCATTCTTACTTTCTTTTGTTTCTTTCATTCATTCTTACTTTCTTTTATTTCTTTCATTCATTCTTACTTTCTTTTATTTCTTTCATTCATTCTTACTTTCTTTTGTTTCTTTCATTCATTCTTACTTTCTTTTATTTCTTTCATTCATTCTTACTTTCTTTTGTTTCTTTCATTCATTCTTACTTTCTTTTATTTCTTTCATTCATTCTTACTTTCTTTTGTTTCTTTCATTCATTCTTACTTTCTTTTATTTCTTTCATTCATTCTTACTTTCTTTTATTTCTTTCATTCATTCTTACTTTCTTTTGTTTCTTTCATTCATTCTTACTTTCTTTTATTTCTTTCATTCATTCTTACTTTCTTTTGTTTCTTTCATTCATTCTTACTTTCTTTTATTTATTTCATTCATTCTTACTTTCTTTTATTTCTTTCATTCATTCTTACTTTCTTTTATTTCTTTCATTCATTCTTACTTTCTTTTATTTCTTTCATTCATTCTTACTTTCTTTTGTTTCTTTCATTCATTCTTACTTTCTTTTATTTCTTTCATTCATTCTTACTTTCTTTTATTTCTTTCATTCATTCTTACTTTCTTTTGTTTCTTTCATTCATTCTTACTTTCTTTTATTTCTTTCATTCATTCTTACTTTCTTTTGTTTCTTTCATTCATTCTTACTTTCTTTTATTTCTTTCATTCATTCTTACTTTCTTTTATTTCTTTCATTCATTCTTACTTTCTTTTGTTTCTTTCATTCATTCTTACTTTCTTTTATTTCTTTCATTCATTCTTACTTTCTTTTATTTCTTTCATTCATTCTTACTTTCTTTTGTTTCTTTCATTCATTCTTACTTTCTTTTATTTCTTTCATTCATTCTTACTTTCTTTTGTTTCTTTCATTCATTCTTACTTTCTTTTATTTCTTTCATTCATTCTTACTTTCTTTTGTTTCTTTCATTCATTCTTACTTTCTTTTATTTCTTTCATTCATTCTTACTTTCTTTTATTTCTTTCATTCATTCTTACTTTCTTTTCTTTCTTTCATTCATTCTTACTTTCTTTTATTTCTTTCATTCATTCTTACTTTCTTTTGTTTCTTTCATTCATTCTTACTTTCTTTTATTTCTTTCATTCATTCTTACTTTCTTTTGTTTCTTTCATTCATTCTTACTTTCTTTTATTTCTTTCATTCATTCTTACTTTCTTTTATTTCTTTCATTCATTCTTACTTTCTTTTATTTCTTTCATTCATTCTTACTTTCTTTTGTTTCTTTCATTCATTCTTACTTTCTTTTATTTCTTTCATTCATTCTTACTTTCTTTTGTTTCTTTCATTCATTCTTACTTTCTTTTATTTCTTTCATTCATTCTTACTTTCTTTTATTTCTTTCATTCATTCTTACTTTCTTTTGTTTCTTTCATTCATTCTTACTTTCTTTTATTTCTTTCATTCATTCTTACTTTCTTTTATTTCTTTCATTCATTCTTACTTTCTTTTGTTTCTTTCATTCATTCTTACTTTCTTTTATTTCTTTCATTCATTCTTACTTTCTTTTGTTTCTTGCATTCATTCTTACTTTCTTTTATTTATTTCATTCATTCTTACTTTCTTTTGTTTCTTTCATTCATTCTTACTTTCTTTTATTTCTTTCATTCATTCTTACTTTCTTTTGTTTCTTTCATTCATTCTTACTTTCTTTTATTTCTTTCATTCATTCTTACTTTCTTTTGTTTCTTTCATTCATTCTTACTTTCTTTTATTTCTTTCATTCATTCTTACTTTCTTTTGTTTCTTTCATTCATTCTTACTTTCTTTTATTTCTTTCATTCATTCTTACTTTCTTTTATTTCTTTCATTCATTCTTACTTTCTTTTGTTTCTTTCATTCATTCTTACTTTCTTTTATTTCTTTCATTCATTCTTACTTTCTTTTGTTTCTTTCATTCATTCTTACTTTCTTTTATTTCTTTCATTCATTCTTACTTTCTTTTATTTCTTTCATTCATTCTTACTTTCTTTTATTTCTTTCATTCATTCTTACTTTCTTTTGTTTCTTTCATTCATTCTTACTTTCTTTTATTTCTTTCATTCATTCTTACTTTCTTTTGTTTCTTTCATTCATTCTTACTTTCTTTTATTTCTTTCATTCATTCTTACTTTCTTTTATTTCTTTCATTCATTCTTACTTTCTTTTATTTCTTTCATTCATTCTTACTTTCTTTTGTTTCTTTCATTCATTCTTACTCTCTTTTATTTCATTCATTCATTTTTTCTTTCTTTCTTTTATGCTGTCAAATATCTCCTGTTAGCGATCGTTGGTGCAGCCCAACCCCCCCCCCCCTCTTCTATCCCCTCCTTCTCACCACATATCATTCATCTCTTTCGGTTGAGCACCACCCTCCTCACCCCCTCCACCCCTACGCCACCTCCTCCCTAATCTAACTCATGTACTCACGCGTAGAACCCACTGTGCCTCCACCCTTCCCACCCTTACCCCGCAGCGTACATTACCCTACACGTACCACAAGTGGCGTGTCTACGCTACGGCTAATGTTCTTCTTTGCAAATCATCGGCTGCGCTTCTCTTTCATTCTTCTCTCTCTCTCTCTTGTTTCATTTTCCCCAAGGGAGCTCCCAATATAAAATTATGTCTACCAAAGAAAAGATAACAAATGGTCACGGCTCGGGCTAATTAATCTCTGGCGGTGACAAGCTGCACGCCCCCATCCCGCCCTTCCACCCTGCCCCCCCCCCCCCTACCCACCAATAGTTTCAGTTACTCATATGTTAACACCAAAACTCGCAAAGACTTTTGAAACCATCTCCCTTCACAAATATTATACTATAGCAAGAACAGAGAGAGAAGGGTGGCAATAGGGTGGTAGCGAGACTTTCTCAACTACAAAAAAACAAATAAAACACCCCCCCCCCCCCAAAAAAAATAAAAAAAATAAAACACGTTCCCTGTGAGTTATTTACGAGTGAAATAAAGAGACGATTTGTCTACGCGCGCCATGTCTGTAAATAACTCCCGTACACCGACAGCGTAGAGCTAACCTACAGTCTGTGTGTGTGTGTGTGTGTTGGGAGAGTTGTTGTTCTTGTTTTTTTTTTTAAACTCCAAACGTCATGGGATTTTATGAAATAGATTTTGAAGAAAGATTTATTGCAGACATTGGCTAGTCCCGCCCCCCCCCCCCCCACCAAAAAAATAAAATATTGATGATGTTGTTTGTATGTGTCTGTTGTTGTTGTGTTGTTATTTGATTTATATTTAAAAAAAAACTCGATTTATTTTATTTTCCAGCAAGAGATATGTTGCACAATGCACCTTTTGGAGTTTCTGGAGAATTTTGTACAACACAAAATGTAAAAGAAAACTGAAGGGTGCTGAGGATCGGTGTGTGTGTGTGTGGGGGGGGGGGGTGCACGTTGAAGGTCATTGATTTTAAGGGGTGGGGGAGGGGGCGGGGTTGGAGTGAGGATGAGTTTGAGGTATAGAGATTATAGATTAGAACTTGTTGCTATTGTTATACGTATGCTAAAAGAGATATCAATAACAGTTTTATAGAATTATAGCAACAACGAGTAATGGAAATCAATTGCTGAATAATTCATTGTGAAAAAAAATTAAAAAATAAAAAAACTACTTTTTTTCCCATTTAGATTCGGGTACACAGTTTTAATTATACTTTTTAATGTATTAATTCGTTTACTTTAGCAGCTAGAGTGTGAAGTGTTGTATTAGTATGCAACAGAATGGTTCAACTGTAAAAAAAAGCATCACAAAGTGAAACTCTCAACATTTCCTTATGAAAGTAACTAGTGTTCTTAGCTACTGCAAGGTTTGTTGTATACATAAATGTACATTATATGCCTGCAATATATATATATATATATATATTTACTTGTTGCATATATAAACATATGTAGGCTAAGAGGCTATGTAGACAGTTACAGCAATGATTTATGGTTTACATATATAAAACACACACATATTCACAAACCTATATGCAATAAATTTTATAATTTTGTGGGGCTTACTGCAATTAAATATTTACACCTAACACGTGTAACTTGATTCCAGGAAAGAGATTATAGTATTATAGAGGAGGGAGTATGTAAAAAATATAACAAAATTATTTCTGACATAAAAATGCACTGCATTACATTTAGTAAAATACTTTGTTAAAAGAACAGAGAAACAAAAGAAGAAAGACAAAGAAACTTTTTAAAGATTCAATATGATTTTGTTTTTTAGTAACATTCAGACAAAGATTTATAGCCTTGTAAAACTATTGTTCTTCTAAGTATGTATACATTTAGTGTTTTTTTCTAATGCTTTTAATGTATTTTCCAGTAAATCTAAAAGACACGCAGAACTAGAACCCCAGAACCAATGTAAAAGATGTTGTTTGGTTTTACAATCCTGACAAACTACAAATAAATGTTTTCTTTGTGGGTCTGGACTAATTTACACCCCGATGTGCACACTATCTAGTAATTTTCAAGTACGGCAACTCTTTCATTCACAAGTATGCTAATACTGCTTTAAAGTGGTTCACTCCCCTTTCATGTCTTGAAATGATCTATCTATACTATAATGTAGAAAGGCTACAGCTATTTTTCTTCTAAAGACACTTCCTTGGTATTGTATTCTAGATATTAGCTAATGAACGAAACCCTGGCGTTGATTCTCTAATGGAATATCAATGTCTCTGCCAAAACTTCTACTCGTCTTGTGACTGGAAGATATTACAGGCTGATGCTGTTTTCTTATCGCGTCTGTCTAGCGCGTGTTTCAGCGCCAGTTCCAGACAGGTATTTGATGAAAGCAGGTAACTTTAGCTCACCATGTCGTAATAGACGTGTGTGTGTGTGTAGGGTGGGGGGTATCCATTCGCTAGTTAGCTGTACATTTGTTGTTCAGATTTTCGTCTTCTTTACGTTTCTCTAGCGTTTACCTGCTTCTTGTACATATTGTTAAAGGTAAAGTTATTGTACAGCAATGATCTTCTAACTAGGACGAATCACTCAACTTAGACGTGTTTAAAGTAAAAGTTTAGTACCGAGTATTTCTTCTTCTTCGTTCTCAAATGTTATGATTGGGAGGATTCAGACAAGTCCGATAGTTGTAATGAACTGCGCCGTGGCTGTCAGTTGCTCTAGTCCACCGAACAGCCTCCGGGGCCACATAGCTGACCGGGTAGAAAGATACAGAGGGCAGGTCTGAAGGACATGCTCCACATTTTCGGGAGCTGTTTCGCAGGGGCACATTTCGCTTGCTCCGATTCGTAGTTTGCGGAACATATGTTGCTTTAGCCTGTTGTGACCAGTCCTTAGTCTGAAGATGATGTTTTGAAATTGGCGGGAGAGTTTGTAGTAAGCATCAATCTTTGGGTTGTTTTGTTGCAGCTCAGACCATCTTTCGGATTCATTTCCTCCTGAGCATTGCCTTCATTTCTTCGGGGTGCAGAGATGGGTCTGTCTGGTTTTGTCTGCCTCCAGCTTTAGCTAAGGTGTCGGCAGTGTCATTTCCTTCATTTTGTATATGCCCAGGGATCCATTGGAGAACCAGTTCTTTAGTTATTTTGTTCTAGTTTTAAAAGTTCTGTACCGAGTGACTGGTTGATCGGGGCATTTGGGTTTTTTAGAGACTGGAGTACTGTTTTGGCGTCAGTGAAGATGACAATCCGGCTGTTGGGGGATTGAGTGTGGCTTGTTAGTATATTTGCAGCAAGCTCAATTGCTTTTCTTTCTGCTCTAGTGCTATCTGAGAGGCTACCTGTGACAGTGGCTTTTTCTAGGAGTTCTCCATTTGGCCACTCTATGAAAATTCCGGCTCCTCCATTTTTCAACTCTTTTCCAGTTGACCCGTCAGTATAGACTCTGGTCCATGCATTTTGGAGGTATTGTTCTCTAATGATGTTGTTTACTGCTTCTTTTAGTACTTCGGGCGTGTAGTCAGATTTTTTCCCTATGTTGCTTAGTTCGTCTCTGGTTTTTAGAGTAGGGCTTGGGTCCCAGGGGGGGAAGTGGCTGTGGGATTGGGTAGGTTCAATTGCAATGTTTTCTATTTTATATTTACTTTTTAGAAGCCAAACATCTCATATCACCAACAAAATACTGGAGTTCAAATATTTAACAATGGACTTCCTTAGGGCAGATCCCTCTTTACTTTTCCTATATTTTACAGAAGCTTCTCCTATACAGAAGATTATTGGGACCGACGCTCAATCGTGGTCTTGCATTTTGATCAGTGCTTTAAATAATGTTAGCTTACTGGTTTTCCTGTTGTTTTTTTCAGGCAACCCATTCCGTGCCTGAATGCCACTCGGGAAGAAATAGTACTTATATGTATATGTTCTTGCATATGGGATAAGAAAAGTGTTTTTTGTTCCCCGCACCTCCATACACCTTTTTAAGAAATTATCTTAGTTAACAGTATATTTATAAAATATATAGGATGAATAAAGTCGAAAAAATTGATTTTTAAAAATAAAATTGTGACGTTGGATCATATTCTAGACTCCATTTGTAATCGGAACAATACTTGGTTAACTTATTGGATTTATTACAAATGGCGATACTGGTTTGAAAACTTGAATATGTAAAAATAATAAAATAATCGATTCCCACTATTGAAATGTTCAGGTTTGTATTATTAAAAAACAAAAATGTCAGTTGTAAAGTAAAGTACGAATCCAACACCATCTTGTTCTCTTGGTGATAGTGAGACTGTGTTCTTCAGGGTTATACAGCATTGATTACAGCATACAAGGGTGCAACATAAAAGGGGACATCATACAAGGGTATTGAATAACCATTGCATTACTACATCTACTTTAACCCAAAATCTAATATCTGGGAACCCACAAGAGCTCGGTAGAAACTTTAAACACCCTCCAGATACGGGAATAACCCTTGCGTTAAATTGGATTCGAACCGGGGACATTCAGAAAGCCAAACGTGATTAGGCTATTATTTTAGCGTAGATAAATTGTTTAGAAAGGGAAAAAACTCGTTTAATGTACATGTGTAAGGAATTAACTAGGTAGCCTCCCTTGAGCTGTAGTATTTTTTTATTTACAGATTTTGTGTCCGCCTATCATCTATCTATTTACCTATCTATGTTTCAATCTATTTATCTATCTATTTGTCTATATATTTATCTATATATCTGTTTGTAGGCCTATCTATCTATCGGTCTACAGTCTATCTATGTATCTTCTTGTATTTTTAAGCTATTTATCTATCTTTAGTCTATCTATGTGACGATACACATATATATTTTATAATAATTAAAATAGTAATAAATGTATATAGCTCATACCCCATGCTGTTGCATTGAGCAAGCCCAGTGCGCTCTCTTTTCTTCCTTTCAGTATCAGATTGTCAGGAGCTTCCTAATTATTATGACTAATTACTTGAGTAGTCACGGCTCGCTTATTTAAGCTCAATACTTTAGTTACTGCATAAAATACAATTAAAACATTCACAAATAGGCTACGTAAATGAAACAAACAAACACACGATGTTTGATTAAAAGAACTATAAACTATTTTAATTTTATTAATAGTAAAATTTTAAGAAGAAGAATCATTTTGATTTAAAAATATAACACTTCTATCAAAAAGAATTAAAAACAAAGAGAATTGCAATTAGTAGAAGATGCATGGCATTATAAGACAATACACAATTATTTATTCAATACGTTCAAATGAACACGTAAGAAACATATAATCTGTATTAAATCATTATGAAAACATTAGAAATGTATTATTTAAAGAAAAGAAAGGTATCAATAATGTGACCGTTACAATTACATATCATAAAATAACCCATCTCCACCTGCTTGGTCCGCCACGGTTCCACACCGCTCTCCTCTGACGCACCACCGACGCACTACTGACACAATGATACACCAAACTGCCATCAGCAACCAGTCTACACCGCGGCCTTCTACACGCCACTACCAAGCACTTGACTGTCTTATCAAAACTGGCCACTGTCACGTCAACCATCGTTAGCCACCGGCCCTTATCCATCAGTAGGTTGAAAATATCGCACTCCAAAAGACTTTTTTTTGTACGTAACGGACAGTTTGGATAAATGAGCCCAAAAAAAATATAAGAAATTTCATAATAATTGATGTTTTATATTTTTTTAAAACTTAACAAGATAACTATAGAATGATATTACAAGAATGTATGCATAATCAATGAAAAATAAAACTTCTCACATGCATGGCATTAATAGGAATAGAAGAAATATTATGTTATTAAAGTTTGAGTGATGTGTATAGAAATTGACATTTGTGGTCCATGGGTCGTGTTTGTGGTCCATGGGTCGTGTTTGTGGTCCATGGGTCGTGTTTGTGGTCCATGGGTCGTAATAGCTGGATAAAATGGGTAAAGAAAAGAATTGGTCAAAATTGCATTTTAATGACGAGTTTCTTTATTTAAAATGAAATTAATTAATGAAACGACAACTATCGTTGATAGACATGTTAAGAGTACAATATTATTTATAAGTTGTGGATGTCCTCAAAACAAACAATAGGGGAGAGTAGGGACATCTGGGCCAATAGATTTTAAATTTTGTGCAAAACAGTGCTTGTAACAGCTTAAGTTTAATTTAAAGAAGGGAATCAGGGATTTTATCAATATAAAACAACATTGGTGAGATTGTTTGTTTTCACTTTGTAACAAACTGCACTGAAAGCCACATTTTGGCGATAGTGGAGCTAGACCTTATATCCCTCTATACTTAGTGTCTACTACTTAACCCCGCTCTCCCCTTGATTATTATATCTACGGATCCCTCTGTCTATACAGATACGCACGAAGACACATACAGATGGATAATGTATGTTTGTGTGTACTTGTAACCATAATAACACTACACAATAATCATGTATAGGCTTAGATCTATATATTTTTTTTCAATAAAAAAACACATTTTTACAAGTCATCACAAAATTCAGACGACCTTTCAAAATGACACCACAAAATTCTGTACTCTCTCTCCCTCGACCCCGCACAAGCTCATTTCCAATGTCAAAATTAGCATGCTTCAAATCAATTTTCTTGTCATTGCAGTCGTAGTATATATTTGTATTAAATGTAAGGCAGCAATCTGGTAATGTATGAAAGAACATTTACTAACAAGAAATACTTTTGAAAATATACTATTTTCTAATAAATCTAGTTTCTATTATAGAAAAAAATTAATTCGTAACTGACATTTTTACGTTTTTTTTCTACAAGCGAGACTACTGGGAGAATAATTTTTTTTTATATTTTGACTTTGGGCTATTAATACATTTTTTATACGTCAGTGATAAAAGCGAAAACAAACAAACCAACATATTTATTTAAAATTACATCCCAAAATTAAGATACACGTTCTTAGTCATTTTTATACGGCTCCTAATTTTTTTAACTAATATAAAAATAATTATTTAACGCATAAATGGATGAATTTATACAAATTTAAAGACAATTAAAACAAAAATAGGACATGAATACTTTACATAGGAATTTCATAGATGATTAAAATAGCAAATTTAAGAGCAGGGTCAACTGTTTTAAAAATGTAACCATAAAATCAATGTCTTAGTACATTTCCCTAATTCATATTATACAAAATAAAAATAAATATCCGCAAAATATTTTCCATAATCATAAGCCTACATCTATGTGGCTATATATACATATATATATTATATGACATGGTGGTCTGTGAACATTCCCTTCCATTGGTTTTCTGTGAGTGTCCTTGCATGTTTGAACAACACGGGATGATTGTGGCTTCGTTTCATCATCGTTCATCCATATCTTTGCCTCTTTTGGACGTTTTGATTCCATAATATAATAAAGTAAACAAAAATTCAGTACATACAAAAAATATTTTGAAAACTCTGTAGATTAATTTTTTGACGTTTTACTCAAAGATAAAAGTTATGTGTAATTTGCTTGAATTAGATTATATACATCCTTTTCTGTGTGTTAATATGCTAGTTTGTTTTTATAATTGATCCTGGGGATTCGGAGCACTATAAAGGTCATCCAATTGTGTGGCGATTTCGTTTACTGTAGCCTGCCCGTCCAGAAATACAATGGGATGAACTCTGCATCCGGTTTGTTTGTAGATGACGCTTCTCATAGTCATAGCCACGATAGAATCCATGCCGAAATCGCTAAGGTTGCTTTCTGTTTGTAGGGTTCCCTCTTGGAGTCCGAGCACCTGTGAGGCCAGATCACAGATGTACTCCACAAAGAACCGTATCCGTTGATCACGCGGTCTGTCCCTAACTGTCTCAAGCTCGCGTGCGATATCATATTGAACTCTGACCCCTTCGGTGGCTGATCCGCGGAAGATAGATCTTAGCCGACTTTGAAGCTGAATCGGTGTGTCTAAAGCTCTCCTGTCAAAAATGATTTTCTCATCAAGAAGGCACGGCATAACAAGTGGCATATTTAGCATCAACACTGGATCCAGTGATCTCCGTGTGTCATCTACGGACATTAAAAGGAACCCTTTGGATTCTAACGTCTTCCGAGCTTCTACGTTTCCTTCCAGCAAGCCAAGGTCAAGGGCACCCCAGTTGACGCTCTGGCAAGCCAGGTTCATTGACCTTCTCCGCAAGGCCAGCCCGTCCATGAATGCATTTCCGGCTCCATAATTGGTCTGGTTGATGTTGCCTATAACTGAAACGATAGAGGAGTAAAGAACAAAATAGTCTAACGTTAGGCCTTTGGTAACCAAATGCATATTCCAGGCACCTTTAACTTTGGGCAAAAGAACTTTGTAGAAGTGTTCACTTGTCATCTCCAGTAGAGGTTTATCCTCAAGCACAGCGGCACTGAAGAAAACACCCCGCAGGGCCATGCTGGGAAACTTTTTTTTCAACGATTCTATTTGCGCCTTCACAATTTTTAATTTAGAAGCATCCCCTCTATAGGTCTCTATCTGGCATTTGTCATTCTCACAGACTTTGGCAATGTCCACTTTTTGTGCGTCACTTGCATCTCTTCTATTTAGTATTGCGATGCAGCCTGCTCCATTTTTGGCCAAATACTTCACGGTCAACCAACCAAGTCCAGTTAAACCACCAACGACTATATACAAGCTGTCCTTGCGGAATAAATCCCCCTTTCTTACCTTTAGGCAAGTGTTGCTAAATCTGAAGGATTCATTTTCCAGCAGTTTTCTAAGATCCAAAGTTTCTTTCCCCAGTGCACGAAGCGGTTCTGTTTGTTCATGCATAATTTGTAGCACTGAATCAGTTTCTGGCTTATGTTCTGTAATCCATTTTGTCAACTCAGGAATTAGGTTGATAAGCTCACTACGCGAAAATAGATGTACAGTATCCAACAAATCCAGATGAATTGGCGGGAAAGCTACTGTAAACAAGCTCTTGGCATCTTTTATTAATGTGTCAACTGTTATGAGCTGTTTGGGTTTTTCTTCCAAACAGTTCAGGGTAGAAAATATATTTCTGTCAACCATCACAAGTGCTATAACTGTCTCGTTCACTCTGTTGGTTTTATTGAATTGCTCAATCATAACAGTGTTTACATTGTTGAATGAATCCAAAGTGTTCAGCATGATCTCAAGACATTTTGCAAGATGGAATGTAGTTGCAGAAGCAAGGACAGTAACTGAGTTCGTTTTCACCTTAGAACAAAGTACCATAAGGACTGTCAGCTTTGTGACATCTCCAAGTTTGTACTGGTACAGCATATTGGTATCAATGGTCACAATCTTTGGCACAACAACCTTTGATGCTAATGGAACTGGGAAGCATGAAACTACATTTATTTTCTGATACTTGTTTGACAGCACTTCTCCCCTGTACTCTATAACATACACCAGAAATCCATCTTCACTGTGGCTACGGCCAGACAGGCTGCTTAAAGCCTGCACATCAATATTTTCTTCACTATACGGAATACGTACATTGTACAGATTCGGGTTCTGAATAGCTGCTTCTGAAATATTTATTTCAATGTCAGTTGTGGTCATTGGTCTGATTTTTGGAATGTAAATACAAGTAGCTGTATCCAGTGTATCTGGTTGATTGCTTAATATCAGATAATTAGTATCACTGTCTGCATTGTTCAGTCTAAAATTTGGTACGTTGGTCTGATTACCCAGTTTAACAATCTGGTTAACATACAAGTGTTCTTTTGTCATGATAAACTCTGGAAATGATCTTAAATCGGGGTCATTTCTTATTTGTTCAGCAACGGACGCTAAAAAATTTAAAGTGATGTCTTCCAAGCGCACATGTACATCGATAGCAAAGACTTCATCATGCAAACGCTCCCGAAGAGCACATCTCAACATCCCCCATGCTGATGTGAGTATTGGGTTTATGTTGTGACCTAAGATCGCTGACTCGATCCCTTCAATTTCCAGTCCAAATGCACCCTTTGTGAAAAGAAACACCGGCTTCTGAAGTCGTTGGCTGTAGACGCAATTGTACAACTCCTTGAGAAACAGACAAAGATTTAGGGTTTTCTCTAGAACAAGTTTGCTATCGTCAGTGTCATCAATGTCACATTTCATTAATGAAATCACAATGAAATCCAAGGTATTGTTTATTTTGGACATATTAGAACTTATTACTGCCCATGGCTGCTCCATCAAGTTAAACACAAGACAATTAGAGTGTAGACTTATTGGTATTGTTGGGGCGTTATCTGTGATAATCAGAATTCTGGACTCTCTGTCGACTGGTCTAGATATAATGTTGAAATGTTGAATCCAAACGCTTTTGTAAAAGCTATCAATAGTCTGATTTCTATTGGTCAATGTCTTGTGAGTTAAACTTTTCATTATTGCAACTATCTGTCCATCTAGTGTAGTAAGTTTAATGTCATAATAATTCAGATCACCTTCACTGCCTTTTTTTGTTGCAATTATGCACATTTTGTGTTGAATGGAGTTGTAGCAGATCAGACTGCCAATAGATCTAGGAAAAAGTTCTTTTGTTTTTTCGTTTTCATCTAGTAAAATGACAGATGCTTGGATCATGCTATCAATAACTGATGGATGAAGGGTTGTTCCTGGTAATTCAGGTGCCAAAGAGTCTGGCACTGTCATATAAACTAAACATTGATTAGCAGATTTATGAGCTTTCTCTAAAAGTGAAAATTTTGAGCCATACGTAAAGCCGTACGATTTTAAAAATGAGTATATTTCCTCTTTGTTTACTTTAATGGAACATTGGCCTTTTAAAAATTGAATATTTTCTCTGGGGCAAGTTGGTTTTGTCTTAAGTGGATGCATTTCTAAAGTAGCAAAAGTTGCTTCATCAGTTTTGATGTGTATTGTGTATCTGCCTGCAATGGTTTCAGACCAGTCAGCATTTAGAGGCTTCTTGAGGCATTCAACACTCAACACAGTCGCCCCTTCTCGCGAGAGACGAAATGGCTGTTTGAACTCAGCAGAAACGGCGTACATATGGTCTCTCATATCTTCATGCGATTTGGACAGAGCAAAGCCTATCTCCGGGTAGAAAGCTCCAGGGATGATCAGCATGTCTGAAATTTTGTGCTCATAAACCGATGGGAATGTTTGGAGTGATATCATCACTATAGTTTCAGAAGTGTTAATGGGATACACGTATGGATGCTGCAACCTCATGTAGTTTACTCCTGAAAGAGCCAATATTGCTGCTTCGCTTTTGAAAAATCCTTTCCTTTTTTGAAAACAATATCTAGGAATTGGAGTGATCGCCCGTCCATATTGTGGCAAGTTTTTCCAACCGATGTCAAACCCACGACAGTAAAGTGTAACCACAGACTTCAAAAACTGCTTCAACTCACAATTTTCACCCATAGAAGTAAGTGCTTCCACGTCTTCTTCTTTAAAAATATCTTGAGCGTGTGCCTTGAGAACAGGCTTGGGGCCAATTTCAATATAAATGTTGAAAGAATTTGTATCGCACGTTTTTTTGAGCGCTTCATAAAAACGAACCGGTTCTCTAAGATTATCTTCCCAATATTTAGCATCAAGTGGGCTTTTTACATACCCTCCAGTTACAGTTGAGACCATTGTGAATTCAGGGTTGTCTTTGGGATTAATAAAGCTTAACTCTTTGGACAGCTCTGTTTTGATTTCGTCCATGCGATGGCTGTGATAAGCAGTTGGCACTGGTAAATCAGTGAATTGTGTATCACTGTTCACCTCCAGCAACTGTTTTTGAATTATTTCTACCAGTTCCGGTTCGCAACTGACGGCGCAGGACACTGGACTATACTCTACAGAAATGTTAGCGTTACTATGGTGATTGACGACATCTTTAACTTGTTTTATGTCCATGTTTCTCACTATAAACATTGTCCCTCCTCTAACTCTACTCAACAACAAAGATCTCTTGTATATAACGTGGACTGCATCCTGTAGAGACAGATTACCAGAAATATAAGCAGCCGCTATTTCACCTACAGATTGACCCACTATGTAAGCAGGTTTCACACCCAGACTCAGCCATAATTTTGCCAAGGCTACCTGACAGGCAAATATGGCTAGTGGTGAAAATAAACTATCATTACAAACTTCGCCTTTCATGAGCCTCTCTTTTAGTGAGCAGCTTTCAAACTTGTTCAAACACTCATCAATTTCACTCACTGCGGAATTGAAAATTTCACTTTCTGCTAAAAACTCTTTGCACATGCCGTCCCAGGATGTTCCCATTCCCCCAAACACATAAACTATGGACATACGCTTCATGTTTTTGCTTGGGTCCTCTTTCTGATCTGCTTGTCTCAATTTTTCGGTTAGTTCTTTTAAGCTGTGAACAACAAAGGCAGCTCGATACCTATAATGATCTCTGCGAGTGGTGGAGGTCAAGGAAATATCATGGACGTCCAAATCTTCTGTATCGAGGTAGCTCAGAAAATCGGCCTTGCTTCCTTGAAGTGATTTACTGTTCTTGCCACTGAAGCAAACTATGCATGGCTTCATCTCGCAGACTTTTTTGTTAGCATTACTGAGAGGTGAAGGCGCATGAGATTTCACAATTGCGTGACAGTTGGAGCCACCAAAACCAAAGGAGTTGACACTTGCCACTTTCTTTTCTGTTGTCCAATCTGTGAGTTCAGTCACTACTTTTAAATTGAGCTTGTCAAAGTTTATTTTCTTATTTAAATCTCCAGAAAGCAATGACGGAACAATCTTATTGTGCTTCATCATCAACAAAACCTTAATAAGGCCAGCAACTCCAGCAGCAGCTTCTAAGTGCCCTATGTTTGTTTTGATAGAACCTATTAACCTTTTCTTTGAAGAGCCTTTACTGTTGAAGAATTCTCCCAAAGCGTGGGCTTCAGCGAAATCTCCTGCTTGAGTTCCTGTACCTGTATAATTTTAACAAAACAGTTTCTAAATTATTTTTGATTTGTAAGTTGTAATGTGTTCATTAAAATATACACAGGCTGGCATTGTTTAAATTTTCAACAGAATATGCCACGTTAAGTTCAAGGATTTCACCCAAACATTTCAAAAAGGTCAATAGGCCCAAAATGCTCACGTTCCCACAATACAATCCAAGAAATCATTTAATGATCATGTGATATTAACAGTGCCATTTAATGGAATATAAGTACTTACAGACTCAAAAATAGAAAAAACTACTTTCAGACACACTTTATGGAATATTGTTATAGGCTTACGTACTTTTAAATTAAATGGAATATAAGTACTTACATTCACATTTAACGGAAAATAAGTAGTTTAAGGTATATTTAACGGCATGTAAGTACTTACTCATTTGATGAAATTACGCTTATTACAAACCAGCTGTTATAATAAATTATAATAATTAATATTAAAATTATAATGAGTGTACTTTGAGGCGATAATTTAGATATATGATAATTTATAAACGCGGTTAACCGACACACATTCGCATGAGTTGCCCTCACCGTGTGCCTCAATGTATTCAACTTCATTGATCTGTTCCAGACTATAGCTTCTATACATGTCTTCCAGGAGTCTAATCTGTTGTGTCTTCGAAGGTGCAGAGATTGGGGTCACGTCGTGTCCATCCTGGTTACTGCCGGTTTTGATTACGGCCATAATGTTGTCCCCTTCTCTCTCAGCCTTAAAAGGACATAATAATCAAATCCAAAAGAAAGAGTGTAGAAAATGAATTATCAAATTTTAATGATTCTTACATTTTGGGAAGCATGAGAATCAAGCTGGGCTGGATATTTTTGCTAACTCTCAAATTTAAACATGGATACTTCTATTACATTATAGTGCAATGTTACAGCAAATCCCCTAAAAGAATATATCAAATGCATTCCTCTTACTGTTTTAACTTCTATGTTTGATCATGAAATTTCTTGCACAAATTACTGCGATTGAAAATTATTGCAGCACTGCAAGACTATGCAATATTCACAGTTTATATGCTATCGGAAGATTCATACACCTGCTGCTAAGAGGACACAATATTTAATCCCTTTGCAATTAGCTAACAGATATATGATATGTGTGTGTTTTTTTCTAAACAAGTCAAAAACTTTTAAAAACTGGCCAAGTAAAACGAATAAACCGTGTACATATTTGCCTTTTAAATGAGACATTAGATTGGTCAATTGATCCCTGTTGATCAATCTAGCCTCTCTGAGCCATGCCAAAGTGACGGACCACGGCTTTCCGCAGCTGATTTCTGTGTAATGTGTCAAGCTGTTGTATTTCTAATACATATATACATAGAGCATGTCCAACAAAATAGTTAATATAAGGGTTGTAGCCATCACGCTCCGAGATTAACTAGCCTGTGATTTGTAGTTTGTTCTTTTCACTGGCTCTAAATCCCACGTCGAATGGTCACTCTTATGGAAGATTCACAATTCGATTATCAATGAAACATTTCCAAAATTACTCTGCCAACTCAAAAAACAACAACTTACATCGCAAAGTTTCTTTAAGATGACGATACCGCACCCTTCACCTCGTGTGTAACCGTCGGCCAGGTCTGAAAATGCGTGACACCGTCCAGAAGGTGATAACATCTGGGCTTTGCTGAGGTGGACGAAGATGTCCGGTGAAGCCATAAAATTGGTTCCGCCACAAATAGCCATAGAACAGTCACCTAAACGTAAAAACGTACAGTTAGACTATAGATTCTCAAGCAGTTAACAGTGGTACTTCAACGACTCTTTAATGGGTCAGACTATGGGACAGAGTCAGCGTCACATAGAAAGGGCGTGCATTTAATACTTTGTATTTTACTTACCCCCGACTAGACCATAAAAAAGCATTCTTACCCTGCATCAGTGCATGTGATGCTGTATGTATGGCAATCAATGCCGAAGAGCATCCTGTGTCTATGACCATGGCCGGGCCTAGTAGATCAAAAGTGTATGAGACTCTGGCAGCGATAATACTGTTTGAGATCCCAGTAATTGTGTAGTTGCTGACCGATGAAGATACCACAGGAAACAAGCCTCTGTAGTCACAGTTCATTGCACCTACAATAAAGTCGTTACTTTAAACACAAGAAACATGCCTCTGTAGTCACAGTTCATAGCACCTACAATAAAGTCGTTACTTTAAACACAAGAAACATGCCTCTGTAGTCACAGTTCATTGCACCTACAATAAAGTCGTTACTTTAAACACAGGAAACAAGCCTCTGTAGTCACAGTTCATAGCACCTACAATAAAGTCGTTACTTTAAACACAAGAAACATGCCTCTGTAGTCACAGTTCATTGCACCTACAATAAAGTCGTTACTTTAAACACAAGAAACATGCCTCTGTAGTCACAGTTCATTGCACCTACAATAAAGTCGTTACTTTAAACACAGGAAACAAGCCTCTGTAGTCACAGTTCATTGCACCTACAATAAAGTCGTTACTTTAAACACAAGAAACATGCCTCTGTAGTCACAGTTCATAGCACCTACAATAAAGTCGTTACTTTAAACACAGGAAACAAGCCTCTGTAGTCACAGTTCATTGCACCTACAATAAAGTCGTTACTTTAAACACAAGAAACATGCCTCTGTAGTCACAGTTCATTGCACCTACAATAAAGTCGTTACTTTAAACACAAGAAACATGCCTCTGTAGTCACAGTTCATTGCACCTACAATAAAGTCGTTACTTTAAACACAAGAAACATGCCTCTGTAGTCACAGTTCATTGCACCTACAATAAAGTCGTTACTTTAAACACAAGAAACATGCCTCTGTAGTCACAGTTCATTGCACCTAAAATAAAGTCGTTACATTAAACTCGTTTGAAAAATTAGAAAAGTATGAACAAAAACGACTATTATATTATTACTAGTAGTTATTCCCGTCAAAATGTCGGAGTAACGAATGACTACTATGTGTTTTGTTAAGAGAGAAGAAAAAATAGCAATAAAAACTGCAGTGAGAAAGTTTCTTTCGGTATTTAGTTTTTGTTCTTTTTTTAACGAAAACTTAGAAACCGGAAGTAATACAAATAAAAACAAACCAAAGTAGCCTAGAGTCTAGGCCCTAGACCAGGGGTTGGCAACCTTTAGCTAACAGTGTGCCAAACTAGGATTTCTAAATCATTCAGCGTGGCAACAACCTAAAATGAATCGTTACAAAGTTTTATATTTACTACAAAATTAGATTTTATATTTTTGTGATTATCATCCTCTTTAGTTGAATGTATATCAAACACAATATATTATTAATAAACGTTCACATTTATGGTAATTTCTAATTATGGTCGAAACATTATCATTGGTTATCAAGATCAGGGGCAAAGCCAGAGGCCTTTTCCAGGGGGGGGGGGGGGCCCTGAACTTTCGCTTGACAAACATTTACCATTATTTTTAGAAAATTTAGTATACGGTATAGGCTATGTAAACAAAAAAAGTAAGGACATTTTGTTTTACAAAAATACCAGGAGGGGGGGGGGGGCTTGGCCCCCTCAGCCCCTTACCACCTTGTTGCTTCGGCCTTGGTCAAGATTAGGATCTAACACCTGTAAATGTTATTTATATTTTGATCTCAGTTAAACTTTTCATAGTTTTAATCGTGCAATATGGACATATCAAAGTTAAGGGGAATGGATACGAAGTAATCATAAAAACTGGGTAGTTAATGTAATGTTTGAAAGTATACATATAAATTCTTTGGTCATATAATATTTATATAAATTTCAAATACTTTTTACAGTTTGATAATTTCAAAGCTATAAATTGTAAGCCATTTATTCTATTATAAAGGAAACATTATAAATGTTAGCTCAAATAAAACGGTTAATTATCTCCCTTAAATAAAAAAAACTTTTCCACATTTGATTCCATAGTGATGCCAAAAAAGTTATGTTTTGTAATATAAAACATATTACTGACTAATTATTATTTCTTTATATAATCCAACTTTATGTTATTCAGTTCAAGATTTAATTATTAGAGGATGAAAATAATTTACGTTAAACAGTTGTAAATCAACATTTCCTGCATTTATTGTTTGTCCAATTAAAGAGTTTATATTTTAAACATTAATAATTAAAAAAATTACATAATAGAGTGCTATTAAATAAATTTCTTATATTTATCAAATTAATAATACACATACATTTGTGTTAGAATTATTGATATGTTTAATTAAAGAAGATGAGCATAAAAACTATATTAAATGTAGGCCTAATTAGTCTGTATGAATGAATGAGCAGTCAATTGTAAGTAATCATGTGCGATAAAATCTGTTCACTAGAGTAAGTTGAACCAAAAGCTGAAAGTAAAATAGTGAATGCATAGCAGTTGAGAAAAGCAGATGACTTTCCTAAGCAGCTTCCTTCTAGATTTCCCCCCACAAATGGGCACATTTGGATGTCCATATTTTAAATGTTTTAAATTCAACCTGCTGAATATTAAAATCGCCAATATCCCTTTACTTAAAAAAAGATCTACTTCTAAGAAGGTTGTAATAATATCAAACCAGTTAGGCTTGACGTGGTATGAAAAAAATTAGTTCATCAATTTGAAAGTATTACCCTTGACTAGAAATTCCGCTTTGAGTGCTTCGATGTACTTCTGAAAAATCCCAACTTTCTATCTTAATATATGCCTTACTAGAGGGATGTGCAACAGTTAAATGTTTTGAAATTGATTTCACGGCAAGATATGTCCAGTTTCAATGCAAATCCATTCCAGTGGTGCTTTTAAATGCAACTCACTGAAATGAGTAGCTATGTCATTCAGAAAATTTGTCTTCAACAGTTTGTTTTCCTAATTTAGAACCGGAAATGTTTTTTTTATCAATAAAATACACCTTTTGTGGGACTTTCGCGTGCCATTGAAAATCGCTCTGCGTGCCAAGTTTGGCACGCGTGCCCTAGGTTGCCGACCCCTGCCCTAGACTATATATCTCTCGCAACGCCGAAGTTTACCCCCCCCCCCCCCCCTCTTTTTCCCTCTGAAGGTCAAAGCATTGAATCTTTTGAGCGGTGATAAATAAACATTTTGCAAAGGGAGAATATTGGGAAATAGTAAATGAACGTTCCAGGGGAGATCAGTTTAGAACCTTAACTTACGGTGATTAGTAACAGGTCTAAGTTTTTTTTTTTAAATTAACGAATTAAGCAATATTTTTGATAAAATAAAATAATCTTTTGAAGGACGTTTCCAATTTATACATTTAACTTTTGACCAGATTGGTCAAACGGCTTATGAGCCTATAGCGAACAAACAACATCAAAATAAACAAACTCACGGTAATTATTATTTGTGATTATTACCAGATCTGTGAGTCGAAAGCCTAGTCTTGCATTTTGATAACAGTTTTAAATGAATGTACTCTATTGGTTTTCATAACTAGATCAGGCAGCCCATTCCATACATTACCTATATAAACTCCTGTCTTTGAATGTTCTAGCATACTTCTTGTGATACCTGCATTTTCCATGGCCCTGTACGTGCAATCTAGAACCAACTTTTGCTGAGGGTCTATTTCATCTGATTCCACTTCACTGATGTTAAAGAAGCCATGATCGAACTCATAGGGGCTTTGAATGATAACAGATTTCATTTAGACATTGTCATTATTAGAAAAAGTTTTATCAAAACTGTTATCTTATCTTATACATTACAGACGCTTTTTCTATAAAGAAGATTATTGCGTCCTACGCACATTCGTGGTTAGAGTCTAGCAGTGTTTTTGGCGCCCTAGGCGAAAACACATTTTGCGCCCTCATTGAAGTGCCTTTGGCGGGGTCTGTCGGGTATGGAACTTGGGAAATGTGTTATTGTTAATAATTGTTCTAACAAAAAAATAATAATTTTATAACCTTTGATTAATGACTGGGATAAGTAAATGAAACAATTGAATGAAAAGTAGCAATGGCTTTGCATTTAGTCTTTTATTTTGACGACTTATAGATTAATGATTAGAAATCATAAATTATTACATAGCACACAGTTTCACATTAGGTATATGGGTTTATGGGTTTATGGGTTTTATAATTGCAATAATAGTGGAACAAAAGAGTTCTTAAATATATCTGTTCTTGCTCTAATCTAAAGAATCCGACCATTTCGACAAGATATAATATAACTACTGTTAAGCAGGTGTGCATGATCTTGGAGGATTTTATCAATCATAGACAGGCACCTTGAACTGAAAATATCCACAAGAGATAGTAATTCTGTCTGTGTAGTACGAGAGGCTTTGTTTATTAGGCGGTCTATCCGGTGTTTGTTCAATTTGCTTATCTGCGTATTGTAACAGATTGCTTTTGTGCTCTATTACTAAATTACTGTTTTTATTGACTATTTGTTTAAAAAAAATTGTTTTCCTCAAATTAGTTATTAAGTTTATTTTATTAAATGATATGATATGTTATTATTCCATCTTGCCAAAAAGTCAGCGCCAAAACGGCGGCGCCCTAACGTCCTGCTTCGTTATAAAGCGTAATATAAATTTTCAGCCCTACTTACCGGGCATAATATAAATATAAGTAATTTGTTTCCATAAATCTTGTTATTTAGTAATGAGTAGACCGTTCACAGAGTAAACATGATTTGAGGCTTTTATAGCTTTTCAATAGCTCATGTGAAACATTGTACAGCCTGGCTTATGCGTTACTTTTAGATAGTAAGTTAAATTAAGTATGATAGGCTATCTCTCGACAATCGACATCTTCAATTAAATATTTTGCACTTACGGAACCTATTCCATTGACCTTAATGGTTTAAATTGTAGCTTTGAATGTTAATTTTCATCGCTTGACAATGTTTTTTACGTCATTTTGTTGAAATGATTATATTTAAAAATGAAACTAGTTTAAGCCTACAGTAATACGGCTGCCTTTGTTCAACACTAGAAAAAGTAAACAAACTACACGTGCTTTTTGTCACGTGATTAAAAAATGCTGTATAGTATAGACTTAAATTAATTGGTG
This sequence comes from Anisus vortex, assembly GCA_949126835.1. Lineage (NCBI taxonomy): Eukaryota > Metazoa > Mollusca > Gastropoda > Planorbidae > Anisus > Anisus vortex. Next base: position 29,209,932 of record OX421502.1, on the reverse strand, counting down.
ACTTACTTGGACAGTAATCCGGCTTTCTTGGAGTAATGCTTGCCCATGACTTGTGGATCAGGGTCATAGAAAGCGTCGACGTTCCATCTTTCTTTTGGAATTTCAACTATCATACTTTTCCCAGACTTCAGGACATCCCAGAGTTGCTCCAAGTTCTCCGCCCCTGGTCCTTTAAAACCGATGCCAATGATGGCTATGTCACTTGTATTGCCCTGTTCACTCATTGTGTGTTCTAGCCCAATTGCTCACTTAGCAATGTAGAACTTTAGTTGTCAATTGTTTGTGTTAATCATGATAGTTTATATTATAGCTCATTTCCTCACTCTGTTGAATTTAGCATGACCATTCTTAATCTTTGGAACTGTTTAACAAAGGTAAAGTTAAAGACATTTACAAATGTTATATTATCAACAAATACACTACTTTGATTAAAAAAAAAAAAGTAGAAATCATTAATATAAGTTCTTACCACCCAACAGCCTTACCATTTACAGAGTGAATTTGAACCTGGTATGGTAGGCCCATTTGAGCTTATATAGAGTTGGTCCGAAGAAACCGCACAAATGGCAGGACGTCATTTTTCTATGTTTAGATAGGCAAAACATAAAAGACCGTCTGTATAAGAGACCCGGATGAAAAAAAAATTGAACCGTAAATTGGCTATAGATTGCATTGATTTTTTTTTTTTCATTTCGAACTTTAATTGAAAATTTCCCTAGAAAATGCAGATTTTCTAGAAATGTCGTTTTTTTTTGCCTATGCGTTGTTGCGTAGTTAGGATCGCAAAGTTGGTTGACAGGCGGCGGGGGGAGGGGAGGGGGGGGAGGGTAAGTGTGGCGTTTTGGGAGAAGATTAACGTCACACGCAACTAAGGAAGGTCTTAGATGTAATCCGCTCTTATAAGATACTATAATCATATCATCTGTACGTACAAACCACTGACATTAAGTGCCACAATCTTGCATGTCTGATTGGAGTGAAAATGAGTCTTTCCTTTCTTTCTCCTACATTTAACACTTTATGTATTTTGCATCGCAATGAATTTTACTTACATTATATATGTATATTTCTGCATGCTTATAAGTATATTACTTACTGTCATATGACTATTTATTGACTTTAGTTTCCATTCATGTATATTGTCATTGTTACTAAGTCTACATCATGCCCACCATTCTAAATTGTGTAACATGGTTGCTTCTCCCCCCCCCCCCCCGTACCACGGACGATCGAGAAACAGGTCAAGGTCATTCCTAAGCCCACCGTCTCTGACCTTCGCCCCCCCCGTCCCTCCTCACTTATAACATGTATATGAAAACAGACCTCTAAGGGCTCGTTCCCTGGTCAAAACCCCCTTTGTTGCTTAATCAAATGCGCCGCCGGAAGATAAGAATTACCTTGGATGGCTGACCGCCTCTTCGCCCCTCCCTTCTCACCGCTACTCGCACCCACAATCCCCCACCCCTCTCCCCATGCTTTCCCTACTCCTGTCAATCAGATTAAACGTGTACATTTCCCCCTATCCTCCCATTTTATATCACGTGACTATTACTATTAATGCTTTTAGTTATAGATTTAACGTGGAGAGTTTTCGGGACAGTCTAGCTAGGTGGTCGTGAAGCGGAGTGGGTCCCGCCTG
>OX421502.1:27800793-27940793 GCA_949126835.1 Anisus vortex | reverse complement strand
GTGTATGTAACATTGCTATATGTGCTGTGCAGAAATCGACTGTCAAAGTCCACCCACCGTGCCGCACGCGACTGTCAACATCTCAGGGGACACAACCTATGGACACACCGCAACATACACTTGCCAAGAAGGCTACGCTGATGTCAACTTTAATCTAGTCTTGACCTGTAATAATTCTGGAAATTGGACTGGACCCACCATCGCATGTTCAAGTTAGTAGCCTGCCTTGTAGCATCCATAATTTTTTTTAACAGCTTTTAGTGTTAAGTTTGCATTTCTGATCTTTTGGTGTAGGCAAGTGCATTATTTACCTTTGGTTTTCAGTAATCGATTGCCACGATCCTCCAAAATGGCAAGATGCCAGCGTGGAAGTGACCAATACAACATATGGGAACTATGCCAAATATACATGCAGCTCTGGATATGAAAGTCCGGTTGGTCAAGTTGACCTGCTATGCGAATCTGATGGCAAATGGACAGGAAGCACGCTCGTCTGCTCCAGTGGGTATTTAAACGTGTCAAAATAATTGTTAATTCTATACTCCTTCATATCTTTTCATATATGTTTATAGGCGCCCCTTCTTCCTCTTCTGCGTTCCATTTTTAACTTTCCCTTTATAGTTTAGACCGCCAGTCATGGTTCTCTGATGATTATAAAAGTTAACTGTTTTTGTGAATATGGTTTGTGGCAACAAGAAATTTTCTTGCGAAGTGTAAACTTGAAGACCAGACCAGGTTTTGGGTCATATAACTTTTCTTGCATGGTGGCACCTTTAGGCCAGACCCGGTTTCTGGCCTCTATGTGGAGTGGACACTGTTGCAGGATGCAGTGGCTTTTACGATTATTGCGTCATACCGCAGTTTGTGTTTTATTCTTGATTTTTTATAATTGCTTTAATATCGTTACATTGTTGGAATTATGATAAAATTGGAAAGATGTAAAGTTATCATATGCATAGATATAATTTTTTTTTACAGCGAAAATTAAACGTCTACAAAAATCCAAGATTGGTGGAAGGAAGGGGTACTCGGTCTTCTTCACCTTCACATATCGTATAACCCGTGGGTGGGTCGTTGGAGCACCATTGCTGACTGGTGCGTTATCGTTCGTCACTTGTCACGGTCGTACAGGTCCACTCTTTTACATCGTCCTCTCATCTTCTTATATTACCTCTTTTTCTTCCAGCGCAGTGCACCTGAAGTATAGTCTTTGCGAAGCATTTAGATCTTGTTGCTTTACTTAATTTCCTGCTTTTGATGACCGTGAGCAGGTCTTCAAATGGGCCGATGACGTTGTCTATTCGTTTGTGGACAGCTTCATTTGTGAAGGGCTCCGTGTATGAGATGTTCTGGATCTTACTGAAGCATCTCATTTATATGGCCGTGTTTGCCCATCCTTCATTGGAAAACCTCTGTGATAGTCCATGTCTCACATCTATAGGCCTACATGAAAACCGACATCGCCAGAGTGCACATTAAACGGATCATCGTGAGAAAAGAAACTTTCTTGCTTTGCCAGATGTTCTTTAATTTAACTTGCTTATAGCCGTGGTTGTCTGAGCTATATTCTGGCAAGAATTTCTGGCTTTAAGCCTTGAACTTTGCCCGTACACAAGATCTATTAGGTCAGAATGGAAACCAATCGCATGGTGGTTGCAAGGATTTTTGAACGTATCCTGCAAACTCTTTATTGGAAGTGGGTAGATTTTCTTTTCACGAACATATTTTTTTTTATGTTAATAAAAACAGCACGACAGTTGTGCTAAGTCATTCAAAATTTCTGTCTCAAACGCCCTTTGTTTATTTCATCGTATAAGGCTGCAAACGCAGTGGGCACAAACACCAACACACCTTCGGCACGTATCTTAAGCCGAACGCCAATTGAACGATTGAACTGGGATTGGCACAAACGCAGTGCGCGATACGACGTGCATTCAACTTTTAGCCAGCGAGAGCCTAGAGATCATGTGACACACAGGTCGTTCCAAAATGGAGGCGCTGTGCATTGCAGCTTTGCAGCTTGTTCTATTTTATTGGCTCGGGAAAAGGTATTATAGGGCTCAACGTTAACGGTACTGGGTTCATCACATATTTCGAAAGAGAGAAAGGTTTGGGGAATACCATCATCTTTTAGACGAGGTTTTGAACGACGAGGAAAAATGTATCTCGTACATCAGTATGAGACCCTCAACTGATCGGACACTTTTAGAGCTAGTGATCCCAAGCATCACCGAGCGCACCACAAACTTCCGAAAACCGTTGTCCCCAAGAGAACGACTTTTGATTACATTGGGGTAAGTCATCATCATCTGCACTCAGCAGAATCTTGAGGTACATTTAAGGTCCTCCAGTCCCCAGGGTACAAAGCATGGCTGCCATGGCTGTACAGGTCTTACGGACCACTTAAACTTTAAGAGCTCCAATACTCATACAAGTCCTTGATCACAACAAACAAACAAACAGACAAACATAAAACAACAATTAATGTACAAAACAAACAAGTCAGAACAAAGCAAAAACAGAAGCAACAAGAAAACGTACTGATTATTATAAAGTACTGTAACTTTTTATTGATCTAAGTCCGATCCAATGTGGTGTATATAATCATTGATGGAAAAAAGAAATAGCTTCTTGATTGTCTTTTCAAGTCCTAAAAGAAAACATTTAAATGTACTGCTCTTGGTGGCCGCGGCGCCAGACGAAACCCGGCAGTGTGCAATATTATTACCGTATTATTATTAATTTTTTTTAATCTCGCTAAATATTTCACAAATTCAAATTCTGCTCGAATCTCCCCTTGATTTTTAGTCGCTGAATTCAAACATGAAATCAGATATTGTCTGCGATGCTTTCTCGATGAGAAAATTGAAAGTGAAAATGTCCCCAGTCCAGCCATATGACGTCACACATTCAAGGTCGACGCGACTACTAGCAACCGTGAAAAAAACGAAGGCATGAGATGTAGCAAGCCAGTTGTGCACTCTCGTCAAAAAAGTTGGTGCGAAGGCGTGTTGTTGAAGTCCGAAGTCGTGTTGAACTCACTGCGTGCGGTTACAAGGTTTAAATAGTGTCACCAACACCGACTCACAACGAAAGACGTATTCACTGAGAAGGCGTGTTGGTGTTTGTGCCCACTGCGTTTGTAGCTTAATTTACAGACGCTCCTCGCCCTACTTTGTCCCCGTAGTGAGTCTAGTCTTGCATTTTTATTAATGTTTTAAATTATGTTAAATTACTGGTTTTCCTGGCTTGTTCAGGCAATCCATTCCATTCCCGGATGCCACTCTGGATGAAAGAGTACTTGTAGGCATTTGTTCTTGCATAATTTGTTTCTTCTTCCACAGAAAAAGACTGTGGCCCCTTGGGTCAAGTCAACGGAACCCAAATAGCCTACACATCCACGGTGTTTGAATCACAAGCTGTGTACATCTGTGATGTCGGCTTTGAGCGGGTTGATGGGGACGATGTCCGCACGTGTGCCAGTGACGGTCAGTGGACTGGAAGACCCCTGACGTGCACAGGTAAGTTGATATAATAATATGACTGTTATATGTTTCCCTTTATAAGCGGTAATACGTAACAAAGTAACACAGTAAATATTGGTGACAATCTTTGACGATGGGGTAGGATGGTTAAGTAAATCAGTTATGTTTTAAATAATATCATTTCTCTTGCCTTTTAAGTTTTGAAAAAAAATATTTAAAAGGTATTTTAAAGATAACCTATACTCTTAAGTCTTATAAAATTGAACGAGTTAATGGCCTATTATATTAACTAATTTGTGGGTTTTATTTATATTTAAAACAAGAAGATAAGATAAGATACGAATGGGCACTTCTTATAACGCTTCTATCCATGCTATTAAATTAGCATGCTCAGTGCGCTCTTGGTGTGACTTGCAACGGCAGATGTATTAGCCAAAGAGAAAGATCTTTAAGTTCTTTTGAAAAGATTATCTTGTCCCAGACTCTCTCAGTGTCTGAGATAGAATTCCATAGAGAAGGCGCCACTGATTCAAATGAGCGCACTCCCAGTTACTTCTTTCTGTGTCCATCCAAACTAGGAGTTTTGAGGAGTGACTGTGTCGAAGAGCGCAGTTTCCTAGATGGCTCATGTCTTGATATACGTTCGCGAAGACAGGAAGGGGCGACTCCCTTTATGCACCAGTACGTAATGGACATAATTTTGTGCTCTATTCGCTTTATCACTAAGAGCCAGTGAAGATCCAGTGAAGATATGATCTTGCCTCCTCACCCCCGAAACAATGCGCGCCGCGGTATTCTGCACTCTCTGTAATCTCTGCAGCTGGTTCTGAGGCAAACCCCACAGGCAACTATTGCAGTAATCCAACCTTGACTGGATAAGAGAGATTGCTACGGTATTGGCCGTCCTTCTATTGAATTGAGGTTGCAGCTGACCCAGGGCGCATAGATGAGATGAACAAGCCTTAACCACAGCACTGATATGTGGAACCATTGATATTTTATTGTCAATAAAAAGGCCAAGGTCTCTAACCGTGTTTGATTAAATAAAAAACATTTCCGGTATTGAATGGGGAGAACTGACTGCTGAAGCCGATGTTTCTGAATGACATTGCGACACATTTCAGTTGAACTTGCATTTATAAGTACGGGGTCGAAAAGTACTTGAAGTGTTGGACCACTGGAATGGATTTGCATTTAAACTGGACAGATCTTGCCGTGAAATCAATTTCAAAACATTTAACTCTTTCCTTAATTTAAGGCCAATTAAGATAGATGAGCGTTTTCAGGAGTACATTGAAGAACTCAATGTGGAGTTTTCCAATCAAAGGCAAGACTTTCAAATTTATGGACTGTGTTGCCATACCGGAGGGATATTGGTATAGTGATAGATTTCACTATATAAGAGTTGGCAAAAAAAAACAAAAAAAAATAGCATAATGCTGAATTCGTATACCCTAAAGAAATAATAATTAAAAGCAACACTATTCACCAACGATGGCGAACCTATGACACGCGTGCCACAGATGGCACGCAGAGCCATTTCTGTGGGCACGCGAGCGCTTATAAAAAAATAGAACAGCTTAGTTATGGCCACACCGCTACGGAAAGGAAATGTGGTTTGATTAAATTGCAGTATTACAATAACACAAGAACAACGAAAACAAATACAACACACACACATACACACTAGTCATCTTCAAATCTACAAGACACGCATCTAGCTCTTGATTATGCTTTAGTTTAGAGCAGCGTAGATATAGTCTCACAGAATAAGGAACAAATGAGTTATTGTACCTTTCAGTTCGGGCTTTGATTGACAGGAGTCGGCCACTACGTGTTAATTTTACATAGTTGTTGTGCAGTGGATGCATGCTATCTTTGAGTATTTATTTTCTCCATTTTGCAGTGATATCGTTGTTGAAATAGTTCACCTGGGAAAGGCAGGGTCTGCGACTTTTGACTTATAAGACTAACCAAACGGCGCTTTTGTTTTGATGAAATGTTTCCTTTCCAGTAAGTTATCGCATACGTTAACAGGTTTTCTATAGCTGCATTGTAAAAGTCATTTATAAGGTTTAATTTATTCCAAAGTTGTTTAATGTATACAGAGAAAAGAGTCTTTGTCTAACTTTCTTTTCTAGAATTTCAAGGTGGTCGTCCCACGAATCTTTGTTGTTTAGGGTGATACCGAGATATTTGTAGGTATCGACTTGATGTATTGATATGTCATTTATTTGTAGGTATCGACTTGATGTATTGATATGTCATTTATTTGTAGGTATCGACATGATGTATTGATATGTCATTTATTTGTAGGTATCGACTTGATGTATTGATATGTCATTTATTTGTAGGTATCGACTTGATGTATTGATATGTCATTTATTTGTAGGTATCGACTTGATGTATTGATATGTCATTTATTTGTAGGTATCGACTTGATGTATTGATATGTCATTTATTTGTAGGTATCGACTTGATGTATTGATATGTCATTTATTTGTAGGTATCGACTTGATGTATTGATATGTCATTTATTTGTAGGTATCGACTTGATGTATTGATATGTCATTTATTTGTAGGTATCGACTTGATGTATTGATATGTAATTTATTTGTAGGTATCGACTTGATGTATTGATATGTCATTTATTTGTAGGTATCGACTTGATGTATTGATATGTCATTTATTTGTAGGTATCGACTTGATGTATTGATATGTCATTTATTTGTAGGTATCGACTTGATGTATTGATATGTCATTTATTTGTAGGTATCGACTTGATGTATTGATATGTCATTTATTTTTATATCTTCAATGTTTTGTTTTTGTTTTCTGAAGTCGACAATCAGTTCCTTTGTTTTTGCCACATTTAGTTGTAAAAAGTTAGTAGCACACCAGTCTGTGAATTCTTTAATTAGGCTCCTATACTCAATTTCCTTTTCCGAAAAAAAAGCGGACAATAGCGGTGTCATCTGCAAATTTTATGAGACTGACTGTATCATGATGGCTCCTAATGTCTTTAGTGTATATTAGGCGCAGTATAATACTTTAGTCATGCTCAATAATGTCAGATGGCTGAGCAGACACGAGTATTGGAAATATTTGTAGTATGCTTGGATGAAATTAGGCTGTTTATGATACAAAAAGGGGCAGGATTATCCACAGCTGTCTAGTTTACCAACGTTTTAACAGATTTTACAGCACACTTCAATAAACTGAAAAAAAAAAAACATGTAAGGTTCAAGAAAAACAGCAGAAATTATATTTTGTGATATCAGAACCGTTGAAAGAAAACTGCAGGTTTGTGAAAGATACCTACAAAGTGGGCAACTGAAATATTTTCCAAATGTAGAAATGCATTTACAAAATTCAATAACATTTACCGACAATCCTACAAGCCATCAGGAAATCTACAAGGAATTTTCTAACATTGTAGCAGATGCAAAGGAGAATTTCAGTAATATATTTGTATAGTTCCGTAAGATGGAGACAACCCTTTTTCTTACTTCCCCCAGATAAAGCCCAATTTGAAGAACTTGATCTTTCCTGCTTTTTGTGGTTGGATTTAGGAAATCTGGAAATGGAGCTATTGGAATTTAAAGAAAGCTCTACTTGGAAAAATAAATTCTATTATCAGCGTGAAACGCTTGAGAAAATAGTGTGTGAAAGGACGGCACAGTTTGTAGCTCTGATGAAATCCTGAAAGCGTGGAATTCTCTGCCAAATGATTTCAAGTTGGTGAAAGCACTTGGGGTTGCTCTTCTTACTTTGTTTGGGTCATCTTACGATTGTATCAAATCTGATACCAGAAACAGACTGACAGAATACCTGATTGCTACATGTTCAGTCTATGAGCCAAGGCTTAACAAATTATGAGCATGCACACAACAGCAAAAATCACATTAACTATGCAAAATCATGCCAAATGTATGTATTTAATGGTACATGTGTATTTGTAAAAGTTTTTTTTTATTTACTACAGTTCATGTTTTTTTTATATAAAAGACGGTTTGTATCATTCAAAGATCTGCCAATTTCTATTTTTTTTTTGGACAACAGATTAGTTAGGACAACTTTATGAGCTGTTTTTTTTTTCTAAAGTATGCTAAAATCTCAGTATTTTGTTTAAATTGCTGTGTTGGCACGTTGAAAGAAGAAAGTTGGTCTTGTATTGCACTTTGGGCACGCGGCCTCTAAAAGGTTCGCCATTACTGACCTACACTATAGATCTAGTTATATATTTTTTTTAATTAGCTTGTTTGGCATCACTAGTATCAAATTTTGAAAATTTAATTAAAGGGTGATAATTAACACGTTTTCTTTGCGTTAGTATTTCTAATACGTATTTTCTTTGTTTTCTTTTTAAAAAAATAAATGGCTTATAATTTTAACTTTAAAATGATGAAAGATAGTTGAAAATTGTACAAATAATATATGACTAAAGAATGTATTTGTAGATTTTTAAGCACTACATTAACTACCCAGTTCGTATGATTACTACGTATCTATTCCGCTTAACTGTAATGGGGTGTTATCAAGTTCTACTCTACCAGTAATAAGATATAAGATAGTAGCGGAAATCTCAGCTAGCACATGCTGAGATAAAACCGAGACGAATATATATAATAATATTAAACGAGAAAAAATTGGGGGTATATTTGTTTGTTTGTTTGTTTGTTCGGCGTTCTCGAAAATGGGCCCAGCGATTTTCGCGAAAACTGTCCTATTGATGTATTCTGGTGAGAAAATGCGTAAATATCAATCTCATTTCTTATAAACATCTGCTTTACCCTCATTTTTTGGAAGACTTATCAGACTGCTATGCGGGCGACCCGACGTCGATTCTCCAGCTAGTCTATACCTCTTTTTCTACAATTTTTAGAATTTCAATTAATATTACTTTAAAAAAAAGTAATAGTAAATCTACGAGCAACGCCGGGTAATTTAGATTTTTGTTAAATAAAATTACTTGCCTATTTTTTTTACCCGATTACAATATTTAGGCCTATTTTAAATTTCTTTCCGAAAAGTGTAAAAATAATAATTTATTTAATTATTAGATTTAGATCTCTAGCTTTCTGTTCATTGTAGTTTATAACATTTTATGTGTAGCGTATAGACTACAGGCCTGTTTTATTTTCCCCCGGGCAACGCCGGGCAATTTAGCTTGTAAATAATATTGTTATTATCCAATTTAGAAAGATGACATTTTTAAAATTAACTTTACAATAATTATTATTCATAAATTACTCTTGCGACAGCTGTAGTGTGTGGTGACGCCCCTATTTACCCAGGGGCACACCGGTGGCTACCACAAGTTCAAGGTCAGTTGAAGTACAAAGATCAGGTACACTATCAATGTTTCTTTCCGGAGCCTGGGAAAGAAGGACTGCAGTGGATACTGGAGTGCGGAGCTCAGAAGCAGTGGATCGGAGCAGAGCCACAGTGTGGAGGTATTAAAACATAATTTAATACACTATAATTCAATGGACTTTAAAAAAATATCTGTTAATTGTTAAATTAACGTAGGCCTATTGGCAGAAAGTATGCGAAACTACCAAACTGTGAAAGGCTTTTTACTTTTTAGGCAAAATATCTACATTTTTTTCCTAGATCTGGACCTTTTGTATGAATAATTAAAAAAACAACAACATAAAACGTAGTTAGAAATAGACGATTGTCAAAATATGAAAGGCAAGGGAAAGAACTTTTGATTTGTTATTTTAGCAGCCTGGTTACCGAGTCACCTCCCTTTTTTGTGAGCGTGAAATATTTTTTACAATATTTTTATTAGGCCTATTTACCAGTAGCCTTAGATTTTATGATCAACTCAATATAATAAGAACAATTCTGAAAAATGTCAATTTGATCTTTCCTGTGTAAACGTTTTTGTTTAAAATGCTTGGAATCCCCCAAAACAACATCTTTTGACGACAATGGCACAATGGTCTAAATATTTTACTGTTGTTTTTTATTTTTATTTTAAGGAACAAGTACTAGTAGTAGTAGTTCAGTTGGTCCTTCAGCATCAAATGATGATAAGTACAACTGGTTTCTTGTCGCCGGCATCCTTGGCATGGTTGTATCGATGGGAGCCTTCTTTATGATTATTGGACTCACCATCCTTAACAAACAGCCTTTCAGTAATTCTAAAGTCCATTCATTGAGGTATGTGTTAATAAGATAAAAGGGTTCAATAAATGTTATACCACTGGTTCAGCTATATGGTCAGAATAGTGACCGCATTGAATTTTCATACAAAATACAACCCATACCCATTTATGGGTTTTGTAGGCTTTATCTACAGTAGTAGAATACACATGAGCATGTTGGATGAAATGGCATCAGTGCATGTTGGATGGGATGATAACAGTGCTATGGTCTTACGTACAATACAAATGACCATCACTAATTTTTTCTATGTGACATTTTAAATTCTGGGATATGCTTTTTTTTTAAATGGGAAACTACTTTATAATTTATAGATCATAATGAAACGTGGAAACTTTTAGAAAATCTTAGAATTTTAAAAAATATTTTATACCAATAGTGGTCATTTACATTTACTGCTATACGTTAATGAATTTTAATAAACTTAACTTGACTTCAGTTTAACATACTTTGTATAGTTAAATGGTCTTGTTTATCATTTTAGATGTTCTTAATTAAAATTAGTTTTTTTTACATATTGAATTTCATTTACATTATTTCTTTTCAGAAAAAAATTGTTTGATTCCAAGAAGACTAAAATTAAACCAATTGATGCAGCTAATGTAGACTTGACTTAATAACTCCAATTATTAAATGTTTTTGTTAATCAATTGCAAAGTTTTAAGTTTTTTAATGGAGAAAAATTCTGTTCCATGTAAAAAAAAACATTTAGTATTATTTTAAATTTTAATTAGGGCCTAACTGAAAACTCTTGGACATTTGCCTTGGTCGAATGTCCCTTTGTTCTAAAGTATTTGCCTAATACACACAAAAATATTTACAAATAAGAACAAAATAAAAATGTACCGTACATTTCAATAAATTTAACTTTTGATTACATAATCCAGACTTTTATCAGTTTTGCTTGATTTCTAACCACTTTGTAAGTTATTCGGTAACAGGACCTATATATGTGGGAGGGGAGGGAGGGGTTGTTTTAGGGAAGATTATCAATAGAATAGAATATGCTTAGCATATGCTAGGAAAATGTCAAAATACTTGATTCAGTACTGGGTGGAAATCATCTACCTGGTTAGGCCTGAATTTCAGTGCCACTGTGTTTTGAAGTGAGTCCATATGTAAAAAAACAACAACAAAGAAGTCTATATAATTTATAGGAATAAATGCTCTGCATGCATTCTTATGGTATCATACTAGAAATCAACTGCAATATTAGCAAATAAATAAAAGAAAGAATAGCTGCATTAAAAAAAAATACCTTGTTTGACAGAGCTACAAGATAAGATCTTTTCAATAATTTAATTTGTGGATTTTATTTTTAAAATGTAAAAATACTCTGTGATTCAGTACTGGGTAGAAATTGGCTACATGGTTAGACCTTAATTTCAGAGACCTCAATTTCAATCCTCTTTGTGTTATGAAGTGAGTCAACAGATAAAAAAAAATTAACAGCAAAGAAGTCCACATGATTTATAGGAATAAATGCTCTGCATGCATGATCTTATTGTATCTTACTAGAATTCAACTGCAATATTAGCAAATAGAAAAAAGGAAAGAACAGTTGTATTAAAAAAATACCATTTTGACAGAGCTACAAGATGCCTCAAAGTTTATTTCATTGACGGATTGGTACAAATAGTACCTTACATATTTTGGTTCAATAAAGTACCTTAGATATTTATTAATAAGTAAAAATAGGTTTTGTATTCATTGTTTTTTTATTTTGTATTTAAAATGTGCATTGATCTTGTTGTTTGTTTTTTCTTGTTGTTTAATTATCCTTGTGTAAACGTCACAAAGGTAACACCCTCACACATAGATTCCAAACTTCATACTCATAGCCATAACTTGCTTAGTAGTGAGATAAAACTTCATCAGAAGATTTTTCACAGAAAAAAATGCCAACGGGCATGTAAAATAAAGCCTGTATAAAAAAATACTAAGGTAAAAAACTAAATTACATCTTCATGTTAAACTTTATTTTCCATAATATAAAAATATGTTGTAAATATGCTGCCAAACAGTTAGATATCGGCTATCATTTGATGGTATGTAAATTGAAACAAATTAAATAGAATTGGAATTTTTCACTGTGTATCCAGCTCATATTTCTGCTAAAAAAAAAAGTAAAAAAGAAGTAATGTAAAAAACAACTTTTGAATGCTGACTTTAAATAATTCAGAATAGAAAATACATGTAAAATGAAACTGTAAAAATGTTTAGTTTTCTAGATACAAGATTTCAAAGAAATTTTTTAAATGGATAAAAATTAAAAATTAGCGGAGTAACAAAATTGGTGTATTATATCATAACTTCAGCATCAATAATGTACAGTACATACTCATTTCACAGCATAATTTTGTAGCTTTATTTATTCATATAAAAAATTTAATAAAAATATAAAGGCCGAAGGGCAAGTACCAACACGGCTGCTGGATCATAATGATGATATATTATATATATATGTATATATTCATAATATCAAAGCACTGCATTCATAAATGTATTGATTCAGATCATTTGCTGTTTGTAAAATATTATTTATGCAAGTGATATTTGCTGCCAGGATTTCAATTTTAAAAAATACATTGCTCCCAATATGGAGTTATGATTCACTAAGTAGGCAAGCAGTTAGAAAACACCTAAGAAGATTCACCTATATAAAAAAGCATTCAGCAGTGTAAGTGTAAATAGAAAATTAACAATAATAAAAAAGTTAAAATATAAACATCTTCAGCATAGAGCTTCTGTACATTATAAGATGAGAAAAATAAGATATATATAACTGTTAATAGAAAATGTGAAGCAACCCCACAAAACGGTACGGAAGTCGGTAAAACTGATTTTTCAATAAATGCAAAAAACGTGAAAAAAAGGGTCCTAGGTCGTGTTTTAGATTATTATTGATTGCAATTATTGATTATGTTAAATGCCTTAACTTATAGCTGTGAAATTTTCAATCTATTATGATATTTAGAAATTACTCAAAAATGTGTTTTTATGCAACTTTTGTCTAAAATCACGCAAAATGTCCTCTAAACATTAAATTGTTAAAAAATAAAATAAATATTACTTAAAACATTTAAAACTTTATCAGCTTGTGTATTAATTCATTATGATTATGTTTGTTACATTTCATGACAATTGGTTAATATTTGTTTGTCCTGAAATAATTATCAGTTGCAATGCTAAATTTTTAAAAAAATGGGTACCGTTTTCTTTTTCATTTTTCTCCAAAAGGACTTCCCTTACCTTTACTTATGTAATTTTGAAAAACGTTTGAACTAATTAATGGATTTGAAAGATTTTTTCACCAACATGTAGATAAATGAATTAGCTTTAATTCAATACCTAAAACTAAATATACTATTTTGCCGACTTCAGTACCATTCCGTGGGTTTGCATCACAAATGAAAAATTGTCTTGAAAAAAAAGCTTAGAATTGAAAGAAAGTAAATAATGAAATAAAAACTATTCTTTAGTAGTAACTATTGTAAAGTTTGTTACTGTAAAATATCTTATAAAAAACAAAACATCAATAGAATCCTGTTTTAAAAAATATTTCGTTTTAACTAACCAAAATTGGTTAATTTCAATTTTGATAATAATAATATTTTAGTAATATAAAGGTAAACAAATATTTTGTATCTCAATATTATAACAAATAGGTCCCAGCATTTAATTCTTTTCAATCACAACTCTAAGTTAGGCCCTATGAATCAAAAGATAAACCAAGAACAATGTAGTACAGTTACATATTACATCAAGTGCATTGGACAAAAAAACAAATATTTCAGTTACATTACAAGTTTTCAATTAAAGGCAATATTGTTCCAATTTGCAATCCTTTTTCTAATACACACACACTGTGGTTTTTCTTTCTTTCCTTTTTCATATAGCAACTTTATAGTTCCTTACCAACAAATGAACATTAAAAAACTTTTTTCAACATCACACGCACACTCTTAGAGTACATAAAAAGAAATAACTGCATAAAAGTAATAAACTGCATGTCAAAGTAAAATCATATGCAGAGGTGGCTGTTTTGCAAGCGAGCTCTTAAGCAATGGAAAAGCTCATATCCACACAGGCAACTTCAGTGGAGGCATAGGACAGCTGAAGGTTGATCTTATAATCACCTCCAGGTATTGAGCCTGTATTTATGGTTATACCTGACGCAGGAATTGTAAAGTGACCCTAAAAAAAAAAAGGAGAAACAAAGAAAAAAGAAGGAAAATAACTTGTGTGCTGTTTTTCATTACATCTGAGTTTTTCTAAAGGCATATATGCATACAGGTAATAATAATAATTCATTTGTTTAGAGCTGCCAAACAAAAATATTGAAGTTTAAAACCTAGCAACAAAAACATACATAAATATAATATTAATACAAAAACTGGGCTACAACTGTCAAGGTTACACAAGTCTACATAAATATTAGATTAGATTACATCACAAGATATAGCGCCATTTGAATAACCCAAATCTTTACCAAAAAAACATTAGATACAACAAAATTAAATAGTTATACCAATTTGAAATAAAAGTAAACAATGGGGGTCTAAAAATGCTTAGCAAAGCCATGGTAAATTTTTTAATAGTGACTTTTCCAGTCAGTTATATCTATTTGTTGTTAAGCACCTGTCTTAGGCAAAGTCTGTGATATCCAATTTAGCACCCCTTTTGAGCATAGTTGTTGGTCTGTCATATCCTATTAAGCACCCATTTTAAGCATAATCAGTGAAATCTTATCAGAAACGTCTTGAATAGTCTATAACCTGTCAGAAGTACATGCTGTCCTATCACTAGTTTTAAGCAACTCATTGGGAGTTGAAATAGGTATTGCCAACTCCTCACATGATTACAAAAATGTATAGGAATTATTACTAGGGACCCAATTCATGGTAAAGACAACTAATAAATGAACAAAACTAGTAGAAGTATAACCATTCATTTAAAAAAAACACCTGGAGCTAAGTATATGTATATGTTTTGGTTAGAGGGTAGATGATGAAAAGATTCTGAAATCTAGAATTCTAAATCTAGTGCTGATGCCAATAGATGCTCAAAAAACCTCTCCCTTCCCTCCACCAATACAAGCTCTTAAAGCTTCTCAGGCCAACATGGGTATCAAAATGTTTTGTACACATTACTATTTCAGCACCCTTATAATTCTCTTTCATAAAGTTGGGCATAATTATTCATATATAATATGCATAATAATGAATATTTCAGTTTCTCATAACAATAACAGCGATGCATTATCTGTATTACTTAAGGCGCCATTTTTTTTAAACTTGAGTAACTCAAAGTGTTAAAGAGTCAGATGTTTCAATTGTACTAAAATGCCCATAAGGTGTAAAAAACAACACATTTACATTTTAAATATATTGTATTGTATTCTTGTTTTAAAACAAGAGGAAATGAATTAAATTTATTTTTAAGTGTGTTTATTATAACATTGAAAAATTTCATTCCAAAATACTATTGCACTTGTAAAATCACACAATTATAACCTAAATCAACAACCCAAATCTCGTTATCAGGACCTTTTAAATGACATTTATTTTACCTGATTAAAAGGACACTTGCAAGGTACATTGTTATCCACAAATGGCTGTGGGCAGACTGCACCAGCTAACGTTTGACAGAGGTCATCGTATGTACAGGAACCTATATTGTCGATACATGGAATTTCAATCCAGATGAAGGCAACCTTCTTCTTGAGCTCTATAACAGCCTAGAAGGAGGCCATGAACATTGCATTAATTATTTCATCAATAAAGATCAGCTTACCTTTCAGGTAAACAAAAATTTGATATGTATCGATAACATTTAAATAAACTTTTGATGTTTCATTAAAAAAAAAAGTTTATCTTAACATTCTCCTTATACAAGCATATTCCTATCTAGAACAAGCCAGTGCACATTCATTTCACTATAACTATAAATTAAATTTACTACAGTGCACACACTTTTTTACAATTACATTTGCCACATGCACAAACATCTGTACTAAAATACACACAGTCGTTTCTGCAGTGTGGCTGCAGCATTTTGTCCAGCCCAAGGAGCATGTATTCAAATTCAAAAAAATATCTCTAAGGATGTTTTTCACAGAACTAAGCAGGGCCATGGAGTCGGTAGATGTTCCGACTCCAACTCCGACTCCTCAGTATATGTACTTCCGATTCCAAATACCCAAAATTTCTTCCGACTCCGACTCTTTGACTCCACAGCCCTGTCAGGGCTGTGTGGTTGGTAGATAAATGTTCCAACTCCAACTCCTGTTTTTTGTAATTTCGACTCCGACTCCAGGTACCCAAAATTTCTTCAACTCCAACTCCACAGCCCTGGATCTAAGGACTGTCATTGAGTTAGCTCAGGCTCAATGGATAGCTGTAGTTAGTTAAGGAAAGTAGAGGTGTCTGTCCGCACAATCCATTTACTAAGAAACTGGTAAGTACTGCTTCCATAACCCAATGGACAAAAATGTTGTTGCTCTTACACAAATCTATGCACAAACACAGATTTACCATTTATGATATTAATCATCTCACTTGAATCAATATTTAATATTATAATTTCAAAAAAAATATCTTGCTTAAAAATGTACTGTGGAATAAACAAATCTGACACAGCTTTTACAACTTGGGATGCACATTTTATTCTAAATGTTACCCATACCTAAGAGTTTACTTGAGTTAAACTGCAAAATCATTAATACCTATTTGCCCAAGTATACTGTAAAAAAGTGTAGTTGTTATACAGTAATAGACATGATCAGGCAAACAGTCTTGTTGTTATATCTCAGAAAGCTAATTTTTATTATTTAGACCACAAAATGAGCATTTCTTTTTTCTGATACACAAGTAAAATTGCAATAAGTGAATGTTTGTCAGGTAAAAAGCAATGTGAACTCAATTAAGCATCCACCTACACATCATAAGTCATAAATATTTTAAAATGGAGCAGTAAGAAAAATACGATAAAAAAATACTAGTTTAATAAACCAGTGTTTCAATATTTTGCTTTACAATTTTTTTTATCTTGTTGTTATTGAACAAAGAAATTGCAAACCTTTAGAGGAGCGTCTACACTCTTAGACAACTCAACATCAAAGCTGAAATAAATAGTTCCAGGAAGACTCATGGGGTCTGGTGTCAATGTAAGGGAGTTAATCTTTAGAAGCTGAGGGGAGCCACTATCGCATTGGCTCCAAGAGAAGGAAGTAATTGGGCTTTGGAAATATTTCTGCGGAAGAAAAAAATGTCAGTTTAGCAAGAGCTCATCTTTAAAAAATATCAAAACATCTGGAGAAACACAATTTAAAAAAATTACTGTGGTTTTATTGGCTCCTCTCTTGGAAAACTTTTTTATGTTAGTGCACTCACAGACAAGTTGAGGTACCACGAATACCAGTACCACTGTATTTGAATCATAATTTCAAACTTAAAAACATTAATGAATTTAATGTCTAACAGTTTAAATTTAAAGTAGTTACTGGTACTTCAAAGTTAAAGCAAATCTGTCATGTTAAAAAAACCTTTATAAATTCGTTCAGAAAATAACGAGATCTAAATGAAATTCAGAAAAGTTAATAAATATAATATAGCCTATCCGCCTCTCCTCTAAACTTAGTGACTAGTCCTACTATATTTTTTGTAAGGTTTTATATTCTTGTTTGTTTATTATTATTTTATATTTATAGGCCTATATTATCTATATATTATAATATATTATATTATAATTATAGGCTAGGCCCTATATTATCCTATATATCATGATCATGGTATTATGTTCATTTATTATTTAACTTTAAAACATGGGTAGGTTATAAAGTTAGAACTTTAACTCAAACTCATAGGCCTATGTCATATCAAATATGTATATGTATTATACCTTTATATTATATTTATAGGCCCTACTTTTTTTATAACATGTTCAGGATGTTGACATGGACATGAATGTCATCGTAATCATCATTTATCATGAGATTAGCTTCAATTAACTGTAATTAACTAGAAACAAAATATGCATTATTGTAGGTAAATGCAGTAAGGACATTCGCTCACCGTAGCTGTCTGTAATTCAGACAGAAATTTTATTAACTTGTGCTGTGAAATGTTAAATGAAGGCTCTGAAAATGACTTTTTCAGTTTAAATTGTTCCCGATCGTGATCCAACACCTCGATAACCTCTTCTTTTATCATCATTCGTCGAATCACTGATTCCCCATTTACACTTAACATTGAACAGCATGAAGCGAAAACTACAAAAAGTAGCAGCATTTTGGATCCAAACATTTTCAACAAAATACTCTCTCGTGGTATCTAAGACTGAAATAATCAACAAAAGTTGTCAAAGGTGTTGTGAATGTGTGGAGTTGTTAACAGTGAACAGTGAAACGTATGGCTATAAATACACGCCTTTTGTCACATGACCATGGTCACGTGATAGTAAATCGTGATTATTGTATGCCAGGCTTGACGGTTCTAAAATTATTGCCAGTTGGTTATTGCTTTTACCTAAATTTTCGCAGTCCATATTACACTGACACTGGACATTCTTTTTTTAGTAAGTTATAAAATGATGGGTCTGATGACCTACTACAGTCTAGTTAGTGGTGCCTCTACTAATCTACTGCAATGTATGTAGCCTATAATATAGACAGACATGAGGGCCGGCGCCAGAGTATAATATACCCCCCCCCCCCGCGCCCAATTAATTAATATTAACTTTCTCAGAGTGATAATGTTTTTGTTTTATTATTAATATTTATACAGGCCTACATTTTAATAGAAGCGTTGCAGTTACGCTGTTGCTGCTGCAATCTCATTTTTACTCCCTTTCTTTTAACTTGAACTGTCTGTCTGTCCGTCTGTGAAGCCGCTGGTCCAGCGGTTAGTTAACCGGACTGTCAACCAAAAACCAAAAAACGGACAGGTCGCGGGTTCTATCCCTGCCACCGACGGATCCCTGTCGCCCTGCAAGAGTTTTGGGCCTAGTGGACGTAATAATCTTCTATCTAGAAGGAACGTCTGTAAACTTATTATAAGATAAGTCTGCTTGGTTGGTTGGTTGCTTGGATGTTTGATTGCTAGCAAAACTTTGCATCGAATTTTCGACCTCTTCCCGTCGTCCAATCGAGCTGAAACTTGGGCAGCAGACTTGTCCAGACTAACAATACATTCTATCAAATTTTCAGCATCATAGCCTTTAGAATAGTCACGAATTCTTTCGACCAATTTGCGAATCGAAGAGTATATTTAACGTAAATTATGGCTGCCTCTACCGGAAAAGACGGAAGTAAATACAATTTTCGGATATGTTCGTTTTTACTAAATAAATAGAATGAAAACGACACCTCTTCTATCTTCTTCGTTCTCAAAAGTTATGATTGGGAGGATCCAGACAACAAGTCCGATAGTTGTAATGAACTGCGCCGTGGCTGTCAGTTGCTCTAGTCCACCGAACAGTTTGTCGTTGAAGGTAGCCCCCAGGGGCCAAATGGCTGACCGGGTAGAAAGATACAGAGGGCAGGTCTGAAGAACATGCTCCGCATTTTCGGGAGCTGTTTCACAGGGGCACATTTCGCTTGCTCCTATTCGTAGTTTGCGGAACATATGTTGCTTTAGCTTGTTGTGACCAGTCCTTAGTCTGAAGATGATGTTTTGAAATTGGCGGGAGAGTTTGTAGTAAGCATCCATCTTTGGGTTGTTTTGTTGCAGCTCAGACCATCTTTCGGATTCATTCCTTTTGAGTATTGCCTTTATTTCTTCGGGGTGTAGAGATGGGTCTGTCTGGTTTTGTCTGCCTCCAGCTTTAGCTAAGGTGTCGGCAGTGTCATTTCCTTCATTTTGTATATGCCCAGGGATCCATTGGAGAACCAGTTCTTTAGTTATTTTGTTCAGTTTTAAAAGTTCTGTACTGAGTGACTGGTTGATTGGGGCATTTGGTTTTTTTAGAGACTGGAGTACTGTTTTGGCGTCAGTGAAGATGACAATCTGGCTGTTTGGGGATTGAGTGTGGCTTGTTAGTATATTTGCAGCAAGCTCAATTGCTTTTCTTTCTGCTCTAGTGAAAACGACACAATGTAGCCTATCTTTTTATGTTTTTTGCAGACCAAAGCTAGAAAATAAAAAAGGATGCGCAAAATTTTAGTGTGGAAATTCATAAGATATGATAATCACTTATATTTATTTTAATCTATCAAAATAGAAATTAAATATAGGCTAAACTTAGTTTACAAAGAAAGGGAGTAGGCCTATAATACAAACTTTGTTTTTATGGGTTAGTTTATTATTTCTGGGTATGAAATCTCATCCACACAACGAATATGATTGTGATTGGGGTTATTTGTTCGGTGTGACCAGCATCAGGTGTGTATAGTGTGTAGTCTAATATAAAAAGATTGCAAACTAGCCTGCTATTAACAAACTACGATCAGGTTCTAGAATATTAGAATATTATGTTTGATTGCATTTGGTAAAAGCCGAGTCAACTAGATAGGCCTGATATGCCTATCTAATTCATTATGTGTAGGCCTATAATATGTCTTTGCCTAGATATTGTACACGTTAACGTGTCTCGATCATTTGTCTCTCCACCTTCGAAGATGCTTAAAAGATCAAACAAAGCTAGAAATTCCACACAGTTCAGAAGGTTCCCGTTCGCTCAGAAGTGTTCAGTTTCTCATGTGTACCGCGAAAAGCAAGATTTCGTGTTTTTTTTTATTATTTTGAAGCTCGATAACTGACGCATTCAGGGGACTATGTAACTAATAACGAGATGCCGTCCTATCTCAAGGAACTAATTACACAATATGTCCCGCAAAGAACACTTCGTTCTGCCAACTCATCGCTTTTGGAAGAGCCCCGTTTCTCTCTGACGACCGTTGGCCTTAGAGCGTTCTCAGTATCCGGTCCAAAGGTGTGGAGTCTACTTCCCGTTCAACTCAGGCTAACAAGCTCTTTTGACACTTTCAAAAAGAACTTAAAAACTCATTATTTCAAGATTTACCTTAGTTAATATTTAACATGCTTACTTATAGGTTGGGTCAGTTTATGCTACATTTTGTTTAATTTTTAAAAAATTTTTTAAAATATCATCAGTTAGTTTTTTCTCTTAGCCTAGACTAGAGTAATGTCCATGTTCTTAGTTGTATGTTAAATGCGCTCTGAGCTTACATTATGTTTGTTGGCAGCGTAATACAAATATTATTACTATTATATAGGCCCCTATGGCATATTCAGGGCAGGTCTTATTATATATTGGGGTCGTCCATTAATTCATTAATTATGTCAACAAAATAGGGGGGAGGGGGTCTGAAAACACGGGGGACATGGGGGGGGGGGGAGGGGGTAAAAAAAAGTTAACGTCAACATTGTTACTTTTTATAAAAATAAAAAAAAATAAAAAAAGGAAACTAGTCAGGGGTTATTTGTATGACATTCACTCATTCACCCATCAACAGCAATTTAACAATAGATATTATGCTTATGTAAATTGCCAACATCGTGGCCTAAGGATCTACGCTCTCTATTCCGATTTGAACGATATTCAATCAAAAGGGTACCTACAATATAGGATGGGCTGCAAAGAAGGTAGGCACACAGTGCAAGTGGTTGTGGGTGGATTGTGCAAATTATAGGGTGGATTGTGCAAATTATAGGGTGGATTGTGCAAATTATAGGGTGGATTGTGCAAATTATAGGGTGGATTGTGCACACATATTATTATAAATTATTACAAATTATAGGGTGGATTGCACAAATTAAATGTGTGTTTGTGGGGGAAATAGCGCACGGCAAGAGGGCAATAATGGAAAGTTTTTTTTTTTTTTCTGATGCATAAACTACTAGGCCTATATTTTTGCTAACTACTTTATAATAGGTGAACCGTTAAATTTAAGTTGATTAAATAGATTTATTTCATAATTTCAAAGTATTAATTTCTAATTATGAGTGTCGTAGCCAGGATTGCAAAGTGTTGGTGGCAAAACGTGCAAGGTTGGAGCGGTAGGGGAACAGAAAGGCAACGTTTTGTAGAAGGTGCGGGAAATAAGCTTAGTGCACGTGGGAATAATGAACACACATTAGAAATAGAAGGCTAATTCACAACTGGTGCACAGTTTTCCCATAAACTATTGAACAACTAATGTTAACATTGTATCAAAATATCAATAATGAAACATTAAATTAATTAAATTAATTAAATATGTCTAGAAAAAAGGGAAAAATTTTGTAAAAAATGTGTTAAAATCCTCGGATTGGAGACACTTCGCAACACTCTCCACTCGTGGCTACGTCTTTTGAGAGTTATATATATCATATGGTCAATTTAAAATCTGATAAACAAGTTTTAAAATTCATTAAAATTACTTACAAACTTTTCAATCTAAATTCTATTTTAAACATAAAAGCTATAGTGTATAAAAATTGTGTTATTTAATATTAAGGGGGGGGGGGGTAAACAATTGTTGACATAATTTTATAGGGGGGAGGGTCTCTGAAAGTCTGACAATTGTTGACAAGGGGGCGGTGGGAAGGTAAAAATTGCCTAAAAATTGTTGACGTAATTGATGGACGTCCTCATAGGACTATAATATGTGTGCTTTATGGCTATACTACGCAAGAGTAGGCTACGCACACAGGTTGCATTCCCTTAATCGGTAAGTACCGAACCGGTGAGGGGTAGGCCGACGTTGAAAATGAAGCTCCCACAAACTAGAACCCAAAGTCAAAGTTAAAAGATTATCACGAACTGTGCACTACGACATATAGGCCTATGCTAATTAAAAACTCTTTTCCATCAAAATACCACACTCCGCGAATCCAAAGTCCTTTCAGATAACAACAGACAACCGGGATGTCAAATCGACATCTTTCCAATTTTCCTATTCTGATAACATTTATTCCCCACCCCACCCTTTTTTCTCTCCAGAATCTATCTAGACTAAACACATTTTGTTACTCTACTAAAGGAGTCGGCAACTTAAATTACGTCTAGCGTAACAGCCCTGACATTTTCACACTCAGAGCGATTTTCTATGGCACGCCTGAAACCCACATAAAGACCATTCAAGGCTAAAAGAAATGAAGTGGTAGAGCGGGTGTATGACATTTACACCGTTGACACGCTGAATGAATTATTGGAAATTCTACTTTAGGCAATATATAGGTTGCAGATCACTCCACTTTACTATGGTAGCAGCCTATATGTTAAATAAGCTAAGGCTAATTAAAATCGCCCAATAAGAATTAGAGGTTTAAGCTTAAATTTAAATAAACCCATTGCTGATATGTATGACTCATGTATAACACAAAAGCTCATACAAGCTCGTACCTATTGATGTCCAGGAAGTAAAATATTCATTTTTCAGACGGAAAATTATTTTCTGAATTATAAGAATATTATTTGTATAGTATTTACTTCCTTGTTAGCTTGTATTATTCAGGAAATGTCTTTTTATCAGGCTTCAAACTTGAAGTTTAAACTCTTGTAAGAGTACTTCGTTCATACACTTGTATTATGTAAAGGACCGGCTGTAGGGTTTTTGACGCCCTAGGCGAAAACAAATTCTGCGCACTCATTAAAGTGCTTTCGGCGGGGAGAAATTGAGTAGTGTAAGGGCACAAATTCCTATTTTTTTAAAGACAACTTAAATAAAATACCCTTCGCCTTTCATTACCTAGTAATTCGTCTGCTCATGCTATTAGCGCATGTAGGCTACTAAACTTTAATTTAGTTTCTATTTTTAAATCCCCAAATTAAAAAAAAATTCTCTATTAATATTATGCGCCCCAAAAAATTTTGAACCTTACGCGGCCGTCTAGGTTGCCTATACGGACGAGCCGGCCCTGATTATGTGTAGACCTTAGTTTTAAACATATAGTTATTGGTGGATGTGGAATGCATAATTTATTGAAACTATTATAGCTTTATATATTTTTAGAACCGCCCAGAGGTTCAGTGAGGAGTTACCTCGGATCGTACGTGATTGGAGAGGGGGTGGGGTGACATATAAATTCTATTTAATAGACAAACGTATTTTTCTCTCACCCATTTGATTCATAATGTGCATGGGGACCAACAAGTACAGTCAAGGGGCATTGTGTAGGCTATCCAGTACAATGTCCAGCCACTTTTTCTTTCTCTAACATGTAAGGTAACCAGAAGGGCCAGGCAAAGTGACACTCTACACCAGGGTTCGGCAAGCTAAGGTGCCGGACTTGGGCACGCGGAGCGATTTTCCATATGCCACCTATTTTACATAAACATAAATAAAATACCGGTATTTAAACATTAATGAAAATCTCAGGCTGAGATTAAAATATTAGAATGAAATAAAGGCTTCTCTACACAAGGTGAGGGGAGTCAAGTCACTTCTCGGCTTATTATTATTATTAACTATGATCAGAATGTCGTACATTCTCAGAATTTGACACCTTAAGGGAACGGCTGGGACAATAAGAGCTTACACCCGGTAGCGGTATGTTGTCCGAGCATTGCGTGACTAGAAGCCTGCTCAGTTTTCTCGCATTTACTCTCATTCATGGTCGGCCTGGGACTACAGCTGGTCTGCACTCGGCTCTCATTGTGCAAAGGGTGGAACTAGCTTATCCACGGTTAGGTGACCCATCTTTCTGGGCGGGAAGTCAGTACGGGTGTTAGTGACGTTGCCGATACCATGAGCCATTTTAAACCCCGAAAGACCCACAGGAGGGGAAAGGATTTCAAAAGATGAGTTTTAGCATGTTGCGAGAATTAAATCTTGACAACTAAATTAATGTTTTAGGCATTAACCATTAATGTGAAAGTTCAGTAAAGAAAATATGCATTTGCTTTAAATGTAATAAAAAAAAAAGATGATAATCAGAAACATGTTAATTTTTTTATATAAAATATAAAGCTCCTTAACAATTTTCTCTACAATTTTTTTTGCTTTTGAACTTGGTATTGCTGATGCGCAAAATAAATTGTCTAACAAAAATTAATAAATAATGACTTTTGGGCAGTTGGCACGCTGAATGATGTAGAAATCTGAGTTTGGCACATTATTGGCAAAAGGTTGCTGACCCCTGCTCTAAATAACCACCTCATAGTTCTTACCAAAATTACAACCCTGAGACCTCTCAAATGGCATCGTGCTGCTACCTTAGACCATTATTTTCAAATCTCATAATTTTACAAGCTGAAAGCTTCAGACAAATAGTTGCAATTTTTTCTGCCTTAAGATGAGATTATATACTTAATCAAAACAAATATTATAAGTTATTTAAGCTTTTGTGTTTAAAAGAAATGCTTGGATCCAGACTTTAATTTTCATGGTACTTATATATATAGATAAATAGTAATGATAGGGTTCCTACTATAAAATCATTGCGAAATTCCCTTATTTGAAAAATAATAATTACAAACCAATATTTACTGGTATATGATTAAATGTGAACTTTTATTATAATCTAAAATGAAGTGTAGGCTATAGATTCTATAGTTAGTTCATATTGAAATTTTATTTGTCAATGCTCTTTCATTACTCATAAAATAATTTAAGAAAAAAAACAATGTGAAATTGAGTTAAGTTAATAACAGGTTTTATTATGTTTACATTTTTAAAAATATTTTTACCTTTAGGCAATTATTCACAAACCTTACATATTATTATATTATTTGCTACCTAGTTTAGCTCTTTGAAAAAAAAATACAATTCAAAAAACTAAAGTACCGGGTAGTTAAAAGACAAAAAAAAAAAAATACAAGTGAAAATCAATCAAACATTTATCTTATTTTTAATGCAATTTCATGAATATAGGTAAAAAAAAAAATCCCATGAATAAAAAACCACACAAGTTCATTAACATAGTGATGACAATTTAACATAATATCTAAACCTCTTCTTGCTTTAAAATTCACTAAAAACCTTTCCGACACAAATCTTGGGCCTATGGGACAGCATTCCAGAAACAGGAAATGATTTATTATCTCTTCCCTCTTTTGGCTCCTTGTGGTGGCTTCTGAAGTTGAAATGGCTGCTTCGTATTGGCTGACATGTTCAGGTTTGTGCCGGCCAAGTTTAGCGCAGCGGTGGTTGATGATCCCAGGGTGGGCGGCGTACCGAACGCTCCGATTGAGGGAGAGAGCGTTGAGGTGGAGGAGAATAGGTTGCCCACACCTCCTATACTTGTCCCTCCGTTAGACAGGCTAGAAGCACCCATTAAACCTGAAAAGTACAAAATATATTGCTTTACAATGTTAAGTAATTGAAAGTAATTAGCTCTACTAGACCATTCTGATAAAAATGGCCCACTTATAATCCACAGGCCCCACAAGCTGACGAAATGTGTTTATCACCAGTTTGCATTAGGGTCAATCAGTGATTTAATGCCAGACCTGCCAACTTGTGTTTCAGACCTGCCAACTTGTGTTTCAGACCTGCCCACCTGTGTTTCAGACCTGCCCACTTGTGTTTCAGACCTGCCCACTTGTGTTTCAGACCTGCCCACTTGTGTTTCAAAGATTTGTAAAAACATGATAAAAAATGTGTACTGTGGACCAAAAATTATTAATGATGATTTTTATTACAATAGCACTATCATAATATTTACTAATATTACCACACATTTTAAACACTCCATCTATATTATGAAATAGGCCTACTTCACAAATAACTTATGACTATATTAACTATATACATTTTTTACATTTTAAAAATGTAGCTTTGCATTTACATTATTTTTTCTCCGTGTGCTATTGGTTTCACTAACTTTTTTATGAATTTTAAACACTATTTTAATAATGATTATCAATTCGACTAAGCTATACAAATGTGAGTTTTTTTTATACCTCTAACATATTAAACGAATTCTATTTGTGCTTAAAGTGGCATGTTGACATTTAAAATTGATGATGTAAGACTTTCTACCGTTAATAGCACATTTTAGAATTTTAAGGTAAGAAGTGCATTCAATTTGCCAATCCATATTTTAAAATTAGGCGTAATATTTTGTATAAGCAGGGAATCGGAGATTATTGTAAAAAACAAATATTGAACTTTCCATTTTTAAAAACAAAACATTTTTGGTCAATATACAATTTTATTGGCAACAATATAAATTATATTTTTTCTTCTATTTCGTAATTTTGTAAACAGATTGAAAATGTGTCAAAACCTTGTAACATTAATACATTTTTAGTAAAAATAGGTGGGCCTGGCTAATGCTTGGGGGACAGCAAATGTTAGGCCTCTAATGATCATTCCACTGGCCATGTGAGTGGGAAGAACGCAAAGAACTTGTCTTAGAAGCCTGGTGAAGAAAATGGTCAAGGATATTGTGACAGCTTCTGACGTGCATTACTTGTAAGACCTCCATTTTAAGGAAATATTTGTCATGCATCAGAGAGAGAGAGAGAGCTAACACAGTCCATTGCTAGAATTTCAACATTTGTGTCACATTTTTTTTTATTCTGGTTATATTGTTCAACCAGTCTTGTTGCTTAATCTACATATTTTTGATTCTTAAATGAGTGTTTAACTTTTTAATTCATTGTATTTCTATCATTGAATAAATTATTTTTTATTCTTTGGGTATCGCAATTCCTTTTCTTTTACTAGGGTACTATTTTTTCATTCGATAAGAATAATTTTATTTTTGTAATTATGGTTCTGTTAATGAGCCATTTATCGTATCTTACTCATCTTATTTATTACAGACGCTACTTCAATAAAGAAGATTATCGCGTCCTACGCTCATCCGTGTTTGTTAATCAAGGCTGTAATACAAAAGAAAGTGAGGTAATGAGTTACCTGTATTTGGTTTACTGATGCCAAACATTCCACTCCCGTAAGGGTTGGTGGAACCAATTAAACTTGCAACAGGAGGACCTGAGAAAAAAAAAATCCTTTTTATTTGAAACTTCAAAATAGAACGAAACTAAATTATGATAAAAGAATAGTGATCTATGTATAGATTTAACTCTCGGTAGAAATAAACTTTACTGACAAGAAGAGAAGAGGGGGAATAATTTTTGTTAGCCTGTTAAGTAAAGAGAAAAAGTAGAGAGGGTGGGGGAAGGACTAACTGCCACCCCCATCCCACAAACACAGCCCCCTATACACTAATAAGGAAGAACATTGACCAACCTTGAGGTTGTTGAGCACGTGTATGCACCATGGCCATGGCGTGAGCTGCAGCATTTGTTGTGCCTGGAAAGGGGTTGGGCCCTGCCAAGTCAGACAGCTGGATTTTCTTGGTTGCCTTCGGTACAGGAGAAGCCTTATAGAAGACATTCTTTGAGTCACCATGAAACACTCTCCTATAACTAAGAAACTGTTCTTTTTGGCTCTGAAAAAAAATGTTTAGGGAAAATTATTGTTTTACTTTTATACTTAACACATTATATTTAATTGGCCAGGTTTCACGATTATTTAAATTTAAAGGACTTTTGTGTACTTGAATTAGATGAATCTTAAAGCAAAATTTTTCTTTATCTTGATGTCTCATTCAACAAAACTAAGATATCAAATACAAGTCATTTAAACGATCCTGTAAGAAATTCAATATGTATTACATTCACAGCCACCTATTTCAAAATCCCCCTGACGCTATAAGTAAACATGTATTACTGTCACAGCCACCTATTTCAAAATCCCCCTGAAGCTATAAGTAAACATGTATTACTGTCACAGCCACCTATTTCAAAATTCCCCTGAAGCTATAAGTAAACATGTATTACTGTCACATCCACCTATTTCAAAATCCCCCTGAAGCTATAAGTAAACATGTATTACTGTCACAGCCACCTATTTCAAAATCCCCCTGAAGCTATAAGTAAACATGTATTACTGTCACAGCCACCTATTTCAAAATCCCCCTGAAGCTATAAGTAAACATGTATTACTGTCACAGCCGTCTATTTCAAAATCCCCAATCAAGCTATAAGTATACTTTCACATCCACCTATCTCAGACTCCCCTCCCAATCAAGTTATAAGTAAACGTGTATTACCTTCACAGCCTCGTGTACTTGCTGAAGCTGGGCAGCTAAGGAAATGAATGTTTCATGCAGTTTCTTCAACAGCGACAACATTTCTAAAATAAAGTTAAGAAAATTTGAATATATTTTAAAGTATTTATAACAACATTTGCAAAGATAGATACAGTCAACACAATTTGTAAAAAAAATTTTTTGCGTTCAATCTTGAAGAATTATTTATTCATACACGACTATCTATATAAGAACCAAGAAAATTTAAGCCGAGGCAGAAATATAAAATTTTTTAAAACATAAATTCATCACTGTATTTTTGTTTCAATGATTTTTACTAAATAAAATGCTATATTTTGTCTGTATTGCCAAAGCTGAAGGAAGTCAAACAAGTACAAGTCTTAGAATTAAATATTATGATAGCTGCCGTTCAACTCATGAACTGGCAAACCGAAGGTCCCGTGTTCGAATCCTGGTGCAGGCTAGGATCCCCCCCCCACGTATCTGGAGGGTGTCCCTGAGTCTAACCAGCTCTGATGGGTACCTGACCTTAGTTGGGATAAAGTAAAGCCGGCTGGGCATAGTGCTGGCCACACAATCAAGTAGAGGCCGTAGCCACAGAAACTGGGGAACGCTGCTTCATCTGCCCTACACATCAATTTGGTCCGAAGGGATACTTTTTACCAGACAAAACTTAACACAAGATTTCTCACTATAATATAATCATTTAAAAAAAAACAACAACCAAACTTAACGCAAAATTCACAACCCAATTTACACTGATGAACTTGAAACATATTAATGTCTAGCAGTGTATACATGGAGTCCTAAGATATAAAAAAAATGTGTGAATAAGTACCTATAGAATATTTATTAACTTAACCACATTGCTATTTTTTTTAAAATTTATTTGAAATAAATATTTAGCATGAACCTCAGTTTATTTTAGCAAAATTAAGAAAATTTCCCAAACTTCAAAAATCAAGTCGAATTTTTCCATAACTTTCCCAACCTGCAGTAAACCCTGTAAAAGCAAAACAGAAGCAAGCATGTTGAGTACCTGAAGGTGTATGAGAACTTGTTTGATGCAGTGCAGCTAGATGGTTGTCTAAGGTTTCTATCTGCTGTCTATAAGTCACCATTCTTTCTTCAAACTCTTCCACTAGATGCTGAAAGTACCTACATACAGAATAATAAAATGTAGTCTATACCACAGTAAGATTATTAAGATCTACATTAAAGGTAATTTAAATGTCTGAACTGTAGGGGAATGGGGCATGGTAGCCGAGCAGCAGGATGTTCGACTGGCGACCTGGAGGTCCTGGGTTCGAATCTTGGTGGAGGCAAGGATTTTTCCCCAGGACGAGGGTGTCCCTGAGTCTACCCAGCTGATGGGTACCTGACATTATTTGGGGTAAAGTAAAGGTGGCTGGGTATTGTGCTGGCCTCCCATCCCCTAGTATGCCATGGCCACTTTCTGGTGAACGCTGTTTCACCAGTCCTATGATCAGTTTGGTCCGAAGGTTACTTTACTTACTCTGTAGGGGCAGTGTTCTCATATTGTAGACCTGGTGGAATATCTTTGGTCCTCTGGGCCATTTCAGCATTTTTCAGTTTCTAGAAGACATAATTATTTCAATTATACAAGACAGTAAGGTACAAGACAAAGTATAGCTTTAATCATACAATATTTCTACAATGTTTCAAACAATTTAACTTGTTCATTTCTATGTATATATTTTTTGTACAGGGTTCTTACTCTAAAATCATTTTTAAAATTCCAAAATTTTTCACAATCTTTACAAAAATTCACAAATCAATTCATACCAACATGTGTGAAATATCTTAATGTATGATAGTGTATATAGGTACGCCAAATAAAAAATATTTTTTTTAGAGTTGTATTCTTTCAAAAGGCGTGATGTCAACAGAAACTGATTGCAATTTAGCATCTTTTGCATAGCGTTTCATATTTTCTATCAAATATAACATGTAGTGTACTTAGAATATTTTGAAGGTTAAGCTAAAGATAAGCATATAAATAAATATTCTTGAAGACATATTGGTTATCATTTGTAGCTGTTTTTTAAGTAACCATAGAATAATTATAGAAAAAAAAAACTTGGGGTTTAAGCTATATAATTAAATGACTTTTTAAAATTGTAAATAAACTTTTTTCATGCTTCTTTGTCCTTTTTAGCAAAATTCACAAACTGATTGAAACCCTGGCCAGTTATTCCAAATTGTATGAGCTTTGTTGTTTAAAACTGATTTAGAAAACACTTTAGTGTAGTTAAAATAAATGACCTTGTTTTTTTTCAATTTAAAAATTTCACTTTTTTTTCTCAATCCACTCCATGTTAAAACTCCTCCTGTACAATAATATTTAAACGTAGAAAAAACTTACTTGAGTCATTTCCTGTTTCAATTTGTCCACACAACAGGCATTTCTTTGTAGGCCATTAGCCACTACAGATAACAATTGTCTAAGAGCTGTGACATCCTCTTGAACTTTCACCATCGGTTTTGATGACATGCGTGCTATATCTTCCCTGACAGCTTTCTCCTCCTTCACATATTTACTGCAGAAAACAAAATACTGGTTTAGAGGCATAAAAACCATACTGTGTTCTATACAAAGATAGATAGTAATACAAAATGATGGATTTTTCATGTATATAATAAAGATCCATTAATCCGTTTATAGACATATTTAAAGCAAAGTTTAAAATGACTTACTAAATGAGCTAATTAATAATTGCCGATTCGTAATTTCTCATTTTTTTGTGTGTGACTAATATTCTAAGTCCACAGTGTGTAAAGTATAATATAACAGAATGTGTGTGGCCTGTAAACTGACGCCCCAAAATTATTTTTATTTTAGAATTGAACAGAGAGCCTATCAGACATGCCTACCCCTAAGAACTAAAAAGAGGAACAATCTTGATGAAAAAGAGGATTTTTCAACAAAAAAGCAGAACACCCTTTATGTAACAATCTTTTATAACAAAAAAAAAAAAGAGGAACATACCCATCTATTTACTATTTCACTATTTAAAATGTAGGTAGGCCTACGTTTTACAGACAGAATCTAGATCTAAGACCTAAGAGCTTAGTACAAAGAACATTAGGCCTAAATCCACGTTTTTTTTTGCTGAATAAACTCCTCTGAATATTCCTTCCTATAAAACTGTTTTTTTTATAGTTTGAACAAATCAGATTTGAACTTTCTGAGCCAGGACGTTTAGACATTTTCACAATCTTAGCAACACAGTAAAGGAAAATAAGATTCATTGCCAAACACGTGTAATACCGCAAAAAAAAACAAAAAAAAAACGTTAGAAAAGACTAGAATATGTCTTTTAAAAAACCCAGAAAACCCAAGTAATAATAATTATATCATTGTGACCTTATTTATCCTTTTGATTTATCAACCTAGACACGGACTATCTTTCAACACATGAAAAACCCAAACTTTCCAATTTGGCGTAACAAAAGTAGTAAAAAGCGGAACGGCGTAACAAAGTGTGTTTTTTAATAAAAAAGCGGAACAAATACGCCAAAAGCGGAACGGTAGGCATGTCTGGCCTATTAATGAAAAATGCATGCCATGGATAATGTTGTACCAATGCACATGATATGGAAGAACATTGAAGTTCACAACCACCCAAAGCCCTTTTTCTGATGTTGTTGGTAAAACTTTATTTTGCATACCAGTTTTCCAGTCAATGTTTGCCGAATGTTTGAAAGTGTACAGAAGTTCTAAAGATATTTGACATGTTAGCTTCATCAAAGTTCTTGAAGGCAGAAGCAGTCACTACCAGTATATTTATATAAAGGAGAAAGGTATTCTCGATCTTATTGTGAAATGAAACATTTGAAAGTGCCAGTGTAATTAAGATGTGAACAAACAACATTTTTATCCATCAGAGAATTATTTTTTTTTACCCATGACTTTTTTTCAAACTTACAGCAGAGGCTCAACTGTAGCTGTCAATTGCTCAGGTAAAGGTAACTCCTTGAGAGTTTTCCCATCACTAGTTGAATGATAAACAAGCAGTACATAAACAAATTACATCAATTTAAAAGCGTTCTAAAGTTAAAAATAAAAAATAATTTAAAATTAACAAAAAGTGTCTAAAATGAGAAAAACATTAGGGGATATCAAAAATAGTAAAATAAAAATGTGATATAAAAAACACTTTACCTTGAAGCTCCTAAACTACTGCCTGATCCTGGTAAAAAAAAAAGAATAATTTAAATATTTTAAAACCTATAAACTTACACAATCAATTACAATCTATACATTCTAATTAAACTATTAAAATTTTCTCTGTCTTACTATCTATCTTACTAAAGTGATTCATGAAATTATCAGTTCAGAGAATATTAAAGATTAATATAATGAAGAAAAAATACAATTTATATGAAAATATACTATTTATTTTATAAAAATATCAGACTTTTCTCCACATTTAATTTATAGACTTACACACAAATTAAATATGCAGTTGTTGTTTTTTGATGCCACAGATAACAAACCATTTTAAAAATTCTAATATTATTATTATTAATTTGGTGAAGCTTTCATTATTCCTTCTAAATGAGCATACAGTAAAAATGTATGTGATGCTGACCAAGGTATGACAATATTATGAAATCATAAAAAAAATTAACTGTACATTCACGTAAAATAATTTATACATTATTAATGTCATGCACATATCCCAAAGGGTTACATGAAAGCTTGACACTAATCCTTACCAGATTTTTGAACAGTGTTTGGGTCAACACCGCCTAGACCAGATGTCTGGGTATTCAAAGGCATAGAAGAGAAAATGCTGATGCCGGATGATGAGGCTGGTGTGGTGGACACATTTCCGAACAGCCCTGACCCAACACCTAAGCTCAATCCAGTGCTTGTTGTGGCTGGCGTGGAGCTTAACAGTGATGTGCCTTTAAATAATAAGATCAAGATACAGCTTGAAAAATGAGTTCAGAGTTTAATGAACTGTTTCTGTGCCAACTGTGTGTAGTTTTTTAGAGGTTGTTGAGATTTAATATGATATTATCACAACGTACATCTTATCTAGATATCCTTTTATTAATCATAATAGTATTATACAAACTGATTTTTTTTCTAAGCTTATTAATTATTAGCGTTATGAAAAGCTTTTAGTTTTTGAATACTAAATAAGCAGTAATGATATATATATTATTTTTCTCTTGAAATCTCTTGAAATGTCTAGCCCTGGCCATAATCTCTTAACCCTTTCTGTCCGTAGTTTTTTTCAGGTTCTGCCCGGGTATTTCTTAAAGACAAAATGCATGTCATAAAAAAAAAATTCATTTTCATTTTTTTTAAATTAAATGTACCAAGTGTTATATATCAAAATGAAGGTGAATAAATACTGAATCTAAAAAAAATATGTTTTGTTCTGAAATTATTTGTTTAAATAATAAAAAAAAGAAAAAATATTAGTAAAAAAACAGTTTGAAAAAACTTAGATAAATATGATATTTTAACATTTCTTATTAGCCTTTATTATGAGTGGTTATGTTTTCAGAAAATAAATATTTGTTTAATAAAAAAAATAGGCACATGTTATATATCACATTAAAGAGAGTAAAATATAAATTTTAAATATAAAAGATTAAACAGTGTAATCTTGAATAGAATAAATAAATGATGAAAAAATCTGAAAGATTAGGTCCTAGTTGGACCTAGTTGATGATGCTTTTTTTTCACCGGTTGATGCTCCAGACTCGGTGTATTCTTAGAACAATATAATTATTTATTTGAATCTAAATTGTATTAAATTTGTGTCTATATAAAATTAAATAAGTTTGTATCATTTTTATTGAATATTGTCTTCAAAAAAGCCTAACAGACAATATTTTAGATGATCTATACTGGGCCCCCCATTATGTGTACTTGTGACTGTCGTAACAAATCAATAATCACCACTACAAACAATGGAAAAAAAAGCATTAAAGGTCGTCAAATCCTCTTAAACTTATGTTAAAAGATACTATAAATAGTCAGAGGAAGTTAAAATTCATTTTAGAAAGCTGGTTTGGATTTAATAGCGAATCAAACAATGTTACCCAAATCAACGCCCATGGTTTTCTTATGGCAGAATAGCACTGCCGATCAACGCCACCTGCGTTCTTACAGACAGAAAGTGTTAATAAGACTTTTACAGTAATTTTTAGGAACAGAAATAGATTTACATGTTTTTTTAGCTTGACTCTTGGTGGTAATTGCTTAAAACAGGGATCAGCAACCTATGGCACACTTGGCGAGCGGAGCAATTTCAATGGTATGTGAAAGACCCCAAAAAAGACAAGGCAAGTCTTTCTACAATAAATGGAGTGCTAAAAACGGACACACTTTAGGTTCTTGGAATGCTGAATGAATTAAAAATACCACTTTGGCACACTTTAAAAAGGTTTCATTACATTTTTTAAATGCATTTATTAATCAAAATGTATTAGAGTAAAAAGTAAACCCAACTTAATATAAAAATGAAATAGACTATTTAAATAATAGATATGGGAGCTAAACAATATTAACATTGACACAGACATACCCGGTATCAACTCTAATGGTTTTCTCTTTATGAACCCCTTACATATGCTTACCAAAGGATTGTGCTGAAGTTGGTGGTGGTTTGCCAAAGCCAAAACTCTGACCTAAAGGTGCAGAGGATGTAGACAGAGGCTGTGTGCCTAGTGAAAATCCACTGGCTGCAGAGGTTGTACTTGGGGCCGCTCCAAACCCACCAAACACTACAGAAGACGTGCTAGCTGGAGTTGCTGTAGATAAAATTTATAAAATGATTTTGGTCCAAATAATTCCAGATCTGTTTAAAAAAAGACTTTTTCTATAGGCCTACTCATTAATTTGATTAATTTGAAATCTCATAAAGTCAATAAATGCAAGCAAACAATTTAACTATGTAAAACTCTTTATACACAAAGCAAACAATGAGTAAAACGTTTTAAAAACTGCTATCTAAATTAACATTTATAACTTACTTACAAAAATAAAAGTGTGATGCTAAGTACCTATAAAAATTAAATTCAGAATGATAATCCAACAATTTTATATGTCTGTCTGTATAAACGTTTTTATTTATATTATAATAAAAAGAAAACTCCTCAAACTGAGTCATGCAATTTTAATAACAATCATTATATCTCAAATCACTAGCCTACCTAATAGACCTGTTGAGGCTGTTGTTTTATTTAATCCAAAACTGAATCCTGTTGAGGTAGTGGCTGTTGATAGTGAAACAGTTGGGGCAGATGTTTTATTTAGTCCAAAAGAGAAAGGAATAGCTGCACCCTGTGTTGCAGTGTTTGGGGTGCCAAATGTGAAGCCGGACATCTTTAGTCTTTAGCTACTAAAGAAACAAAAATCAAATTAATTAGGTACTCGTTTTTTTTTTATTAGTAGTTATATAAAAATGCAAAGAGTGTACTTTAATAATAATTTATAATTATAAATACTGATGGTTGATTGACTTTAAATTTACAGTCTTTATGGTTTACTCAGTTTACTGTCTACTTCTACATTGTTCATTCTACATTGCGTAGGACACAATAATCTTCTTTATAGAAGGAGCGTCTGTAATGTATAAGTCTAAGATAAGATAATGTTTATACGAAATAGTCAGACATAGTCTTAGTCATCTAGGCAATATAGTTATCATAGTAGGAATTTGACAGTGTCAGTAGTATCATGTAATATAGTACAGTATAGTAATAATGTAATGTCATAAAAAACTGTTAAGTTGTGACTGGGATAGTCCCAGATAGTTTCCTTCCTTAAGCCATACCGTAAGCCGAATAACTTTGAGTTTGAGTAAGAGTCACTTTTAAGTTTTATCAAGCCCTTTCTAATTACAGGGTTCCTCTACAAAACTCAAATCAAAATTTCAGGAGGTTTTCAAGAGTTTTTCAGGAGAAAATATAAAATTTCAGGAGGTGCAACAAAACTGAATTGACTAAACATTGACGTAGATAGACTGGACGGCACCGGTATTGAAGACGCTATACAAGTGCCCTAATTACCATTAACATTGTTTGTAATGATTTCTAGTCAGATATATTCAGCATTGAGTGCATTTCATCAATGTATTGGTGAATAAAATGACTTAGACTTCTAGATTAGGCCTAGTAATTAGTCTAGAACTAGGCCCACAAGCTATGCCTAGACCCAAAATCGTCTGCCTATCACACTTGTTTTTCCACCAAAAGGGAAAACTTTCATTACAATATAATGTTCTGCTTATTGTCTACCATAATTTCTAATATTTTTTTAATTGTAGGGCTTAGCATACAATATAATATAGGCCTATTTGGGAAAATGTATCGGTTTGCAGACTCCATGAAACCTAGACTCATAGATGCGGTAGTAGGAAAGCTGTAGCAGGCAGGCATTTCCCACATTGATCGCAAAAACACATTGTAGGACTACGCATACAGTACAATAATTAGTAAAACCATATAGGGCCAACACCTTTAAAAAGTTGATAATGATATCAGCGCCAATCGCGTAGGCCTACATCGTGAACAATTCTTCTCTTAGGGCTAGCTAGGCCTAAATCAAGCTAAATAGGCCTACTGTAATTTTTACTATATGATATAAAAAAGCGTCTTAAATATCTTCTATCTGGGGGAGGGGGGCCAAAGAGGAGGAAAGGCTGTATGTATACCATCTTTACTGTCACAAAGCGAGAAGGGAGAGGCTTAGCGTAGCATAAGCGTAACATATGGAGCTGGGGCTGTTGAACTAGCCTAGGACACCTGTTGGAGAAGGAAAGAGTCAGGGTCTCAATTTTTCAGGACATTTTAGGAGATAATTTCAAATTTCAGGAGGTTTTCAGGAGACTGCGTGAACCCTGTAATTATACATATTCATAACCAGGGGTGAAGCCAGAATTTTTTCCAGGGGGGCTGATTGCAGAACTTTCTCGTGACAAATATTTACCAAATACCAGTAAGGGAGGGGGGGGGGCTGAACTTTCGCGTGACAAAGATTTATCAAATTTTTAGCGAATTTAGTGCACATTTTTAAAAAATCAGTTGAACAAAATTATTTTTTTCAATTCCAGGGGGGGGGGGGGGGGGGGGGGGGGGCTTAGCCCCCTTCTCAGCCCCCTTTTTTGTGGCTTTGCCCCTGGTCATAACGTGTAGCCTATTTTAATTTGTAAGTGTTTTGTTTACATTTTACATAGATTAAATTGATTTCCCCATGCCCATGCCAAAGAAATGTAATTGTGTGGTCCGATTGTACCAACCCAAATCAAGGCCGGCAAGCTAAGGCGGCCCAAGGCCGCTCAAGGCGACAAAAAAAAAGAGAACAACAGAAAACTTTTCTGAATCTTATCTTATAAGTTTACAGACGTTCCTTCTAGATAGAAGATTATTACGTCCACTAGGCCCAAAACTCCTGCAGGGCGACAGGGATCCACCGGTGGCAGGGCTAGAACCCGCGACCTGTCAGTTGGTTTTTGGTTGACAGTCCGGTGATCTAACCGCTGGACCAGCCGGCTTCACAATGGCAAGTCTGCTCAAATCAGTGGGAAGTCAGGTTCCAGTTTAGTGTCTATAATGCAGTCTAGCTTAGTCTAAGCCAGTCTAAGCCTACTCAGTACTTACTGTCCTGTCACTCAGACTCAGGCCTACCTCCTCCTACTTTAGGTTAGGCACTTTTACTTTAGCGACCTACTGATGATCATGATGAATGATGATGAGACTGATCCTCGTCCTCATCAGTGATTTTGCGTAGTTGTTCTTTATTATGTTTTGTCTAAACCGATGGCCGATGTGATTTTGTAATTACAATTTTTAGACCAATAGCTAGAAAAAAAATACCTTTGTTAATGCTGCTTGCTGTAAGATGTCTAAAGCTATTTAATAGTAGGCCAACATAAGAAACTTTCAAAACTAGTGCGATGATTGCGATGGCATATTTTTAAATGTTTTCCGGTCCGCCTATTATCGATATTAAAGTATAAAAGCTATAGCCGTACCGATTTATTTTACTATTAACTATTTAAACGAATTTGTTTTCCTTTTGGCGAGAGATTGTGTATCTAATTTATACATATATAATCTACTATACAAAAAAATAATATTTTAATTTAGATTTTTAAAAATAGTCGGCTTACGCTGAACGTTTCAGATTGCAACAAAGTTAAGTTAATATTTGTACCACTCAATCGCACCTTTACGTACTAATGACGTTATATTGTAAATATACAAAGTCACATGACATAAGGACTTGAAGGAAGCTTACGAAAATGGAGGAGGTGGATCGTATTATTGTACATTCTCTTCGGTCAATTGGATGGTAACATGACATTTATTTCTTTAGTATTTTTCTTTTTGGAAGCCTACGCTATATTATTTTTTTTCAAAATATTGTTTGAATTCCAACTTTATGTATAGACTAGTGTCACCTAATTTTAGGGAGTTAATGTGACACTACTAAGTTCACTAACTAAACAATCATTGAAATTGAAATAATTGAATCACAGTATATCAGTATAGTCTATAGTCTATACTAGATCTAGTATTATAATTATACTATACTACTACTACTACTAGTAGGCTACTAAGTACTATTAGATTATTAGTAAATTACTTAGTATTATTGTCATTTTTAGTCACAATTAGTGAGTGACTATCTATTCACTAACTAAAGTAAAGTTAAAGTCAAAGTTTGCCCCAAAGACGAGCATAGTGAATAGTATAGTTATAGTTTTAGTAGTTCGTTTTAGTCTTATTTAGGCCTAAATTTAAATCTTATTTAAATTTAAATACTGCTCTTACTCTGTCTTAGAAGTCTTAGACGGGACTTAGACTAGTACTGACTAGTAACTACTAGATACTAGACTAGTAGTATCATTAATTAGGGCCTATAATAATTATCTATATTTAAATTTCCAAATAAATGTAGGCCTATAAAAACTTAGTTAAAAGTATGTTAACCCTTACAGTCCCGGGCGCGTATATAGCGGAACTGAAGATAGAAGTAGGTCGGTACGGGAAGGGTTAAGTGAAAAGTAGGCCTACTTAGCCTAAGTCTTGGTTATGATTTATCATAAAATTCATAAATCATACATTTTGAACTTGAAGAGAGGATTGCAATGGCCAATCCAATGGCAATGATGGTAGTAAGTTTAGGAAAGTAATTTAAAAAAAAAATTTTTTGTAATCGGGTAAAAAATAGGCGTCTTTTTATTTAACAAAAATCTAAATTGCCCGGTGTTGTAGCTTTTTTCAAAAAGTAATATTTTATTTTATTTAAATAAAAAACTGTGTAAAAAAAAAGGAATAGACTAACTGGAGAATCGAACCCGGGTTGCCCACAAGGCAGTCCGATACGTTATCCACTTAGCTAGCGAGAAGCACATGTCCAAAGGGAAATCGAAAAGGTATAATATGAGACAATAAGGTCACATGTCTTTAAATTAACTAATTTGATTGGTTGAACACACACACGGTCTACCTTATATAGATAGATATATTGTATATCATTTATTAAAATTGGGTCAGAAATGATGGATGAAATTTGAGTAACAAAGACAAAGAAGGAAAACTGAAGCTGAATTAGATTTAGGTGTACTTTTCTATACATAACTTTAAACTCATAACTTTATCAATTTTGTACCAAATTGGACATAACGGGTATCAATTTAAAGCCCATACAAAGGGCCATACATGTATTATATATAATTATTATGTATAGTTATTATGTATAGGATAGGCGTAGGATGCAGTCATCTTCTTTATAGAAGGAGAGTGTGTAAGATAAGATAGTTAAATCAGTTAACAAGTGCTTATTATTATTTTTTTATAACGTGAAATTTGGATTATAAATTTAGATATTTCAAGATAAATATATATAATCCATTCAAAAGGTCATAACTGTTTCAATTTAGTATCAAATTGAACAAAACAGGTTTGCAAGTTTAAAAAAATTCGTAATTTCTTTGAAATGGCATTGCAGATCATATTGAATTGTAATTAAAAAAACCTTTTTCTTGCAGTGATGTTGAAGATGACATCCAAAGTTTGCGCCAGTTTGGAACTGAACTTATTATCGCCACTGTTGTGCAATGCCTTAAGGTCATTCTTGGTGACATAGATTTGCCTTCCAGCCTCCCGCCTGGCATGTCAGCTAGATTCAGGCTCGGAGCAAGTCTTGCTAATCATGTTCAGGTTTGTCAGGATACAATTAGTTGACTGCATTGTGACATCATTTTGTTCTTCTTGCCTTCCTATCATAAGAAAGTTTTAGTTTTAACCCTTATTGTACCGACCTACTTATTTGCAATGTATACCTTCAGTCCCAGCCATTATTTTACTTATTATTCCCTCCATCCCAGACATTATTTCAGAATGGCTGAGACATCGATAGGGTTCCGAAATTATTCTTTTACTTTTTTGTTGGTAAAAATTGATGATAACACAAAGAGAGTAAATTGCTAGAAACACAATAACTTGCCTTATTAGAATAATCTAATTCATAAAGTAATTGTATTCATTCGTAATAATAATCCATAAGAAAAAGTCATATCAACATGTACCAACATAATAACAGAAGGTAATTCGGTAGCGTCCATTAGGACAACACTTTCATTTTCACAAAAAAAGCTTAATAATTGGTCAATTTTCATAATTTAAAAAGCGAACAAAAATTCAACTATTCAGCTATCAAATAAATATTCTGCCCGAGACTATAGTGAAAGGTCAAATCCTTTATTTTGTTCTTCAATTAGACACCCTTCCTTGAGGAAAATATACATGGCCATATACATGGGACTGAGGGGATTTCTTTTTCTGAGGGAAATATAAGTGTCTGGGATTGAGGGAAAGAAATAGTTGGAGGAAATAATACGCGACCGGGACTGTAAAGGTTAAAATTGGTCTTTGTGTGGGGAGGTGAGAGTGCCACAGCATTTCAGTAGAGTGTGGCCAGCACAATGCACTGTTGCTGTTTACAGCTGGTTATCAGTTACCCCTTCGGTTGGATAGATTCCAAAACCAAGGAATACATTAATAGATATCAGGGATGTGACTTTTCAGTTTTTCAACAGAATTCCATTTTTTTCTCGACCCAGTTCTGTTTTTTTTGTGTTAAAAAAAAAACTTTTGACACTAAATATTCTTTTCTGTTGCCTGCTGAAGAAAGTGTCATGAATGCATGTACATTCTTTATTTTACTGTTATAAATACCCAGCACTGAACCATATATCATCAGTATTTTTTTTAAAGAAAAAAAGCAGGACTTTTTTTTAAAGTACCCCGGTACTTATTTAGTTTTTTAAAGTTACAAATTTATTTAGCCAAAAAAAAAGTTACAAATTCATTTAGAAAAAAAAAAGCACAAATTTATTACTAGAGATAATGTTAAACAATGTTATAGAGATGGTGAAAACTTATTGTAGGGTACTAAAATATCTTTCTTAGGATCTTGGCTATAAAGGAGGAGATTTGGGCTACCAGACATTTCTCTACTCTAACGAAACAGAGATTAGAAAGATCTTCATGTTTCTAGTGGAGAAACTTCCCAAAGACTCTTCTCAAGCATCAGATGAACCCATAGGTGTGACCAAAGTTTTTTTTTTCTCTACCATACTGTGCATTGTTAATTGTTACCGAATAGGTATAGTTCAGGGATGTCAGTTTTCAGGCTAAAGCCTGATTTCAGGCTTTTTGAAAATTTCCGGCTAGCCCCTTTAAAGGGAAATAGACAAACAATTAGCTGTTCCTCCCCTTCTTTTACACATGCTGCTTATGTAAAGTTTGTAAGTACACCACTATTTGCATTAAATAATTAGTTATGCTAAATTAAAAATAATGTTTATGGTTTGTGTCACTATACGTATTGTCGCGCTTACAAGCTTGCATATTAGTTTTTGGAGAGAAAAAAATGTTCAGGCTTTTTTGTCTAGGCCTGCTTGCATCCCTGATAGTTTTAGACAGTGGTGTCAGATATTTCTGAAGCTTGCTGAAATTTCACATGACAAAGATTTTGCAAATTAGTAA
Organism: Anisus vortex; assembly: GCA_949126835.1. NCBI lineage: Eukaryota > Metazoa > Mollusca > Gastropoda > Planorbidae > Anisus > Anisus vortex. The sequence goes on along the minus strand of OX421502.1, from coordinate 27,898,078 downwards.
AGTTTAAAAAATAAAAAAAAATTGTGCAACAAAAAATGTTTTACTAAAATGGTAGCAGGGTTTAACCCCCTTCAGACCCCCCCCCCCCCCTTCCAGGAGGATTTGCCCCTGCTCTTAAAGAAATGCTTTTATGACATCGCTTGATGTTCTTTTTACTTTTTAAGATGTAGAGTTCAAAATGATTTTTCCTTTATAGATAGATAGTGGTAACTGAGATAAACATCATGACATACAATTTGAAATTTAAGTTAATGTAACTCATTAAGTAAAGTACCCTTCGGACCAAACTGATCATAGGGCTGGTGAAGCAGCGTTCACCAGTTTCTATGGCCACGGCATACTAGGGGATGTGTGGCAAGCCACCTTTACTTTACCCCAACTAATGTCAGGTACCCATCAGAGCTGGGTAGACTCAGGGACACCCTCAAGTACTGGGAAATTTTTTTTAGCCCCCCACCAGGATTCGAACCCAGAATCTTCAGATTGCCAGTCAAACGCGCTTCCACTCGGCCATGGTGCTCTATAATGTATCAAATTACCTGCTCCTAAAATATTTTTGTTATATGTCACTTATTATGTTTATATTTTCAGGTGCATCTGTCTTACTGCAGCGAGCCATATCCACAGAACTCAGTGCCCAGCTTGCTATGGCTTGGCTTCCTTCATTTTTAAAGGATAAGGGAATCCGTTCTCGTACTAAGCCCCCAGGCTGGCAAAGGGAGGTAATGTTTTTCCTTTCTGATGTTTTCCTTCATCTGATTAGTTGTACGGGTGACCGTGTACATAATTTCTTGTGTGGTTTCTTCGTAGTTTTTTAATATCAGCAGCCTACTTGCACGAGGTACTAAGTTAACTGAAACTGATTATGAAATATGACTTCTTTTAAAAATGAGGTTAAAAAATTAAGAACAGTGTCCTATTAATAGACCATGGTCATAACTAATTTTGTACCTAAAAAGAAAAGTGACATTCTACTGTTGCGTATGGCCCTTACTGTTAAGAGTGGTCTGCCCTTGGGTTCTGACATACACAGAGCATTATGGATTGTTAACATTGGGAAATGCTTGTGTGTGTAAATAGTGTATTGACACATGATGACAAAAAAGTCACAAGAGTTTAGTGTTAAAGTTTCTTTCTTAGTTAGAATTGAGTAAAAAGTTCATTTTTACAATTTTATGTCAGTGTCTTTTTGTCATCCATACAGCTTTGTACTGTGTTATAATATGTTTTCATTTCCTTTATCATTGTACTTTAATATAACTATTTAATGTAATAGTACTTTTTGCAAGTGAATAATTTATATAAACACAAAGAAGGTGAAAATATGGATAGATTTATTATATCAAAGTAACTAACAGTTTATTATTGAGATATGGTAACAAAAAATGGTTGTAGCAAAACCTGGTGAAATCTTTTATTTCATTGCCATTTTAGTGAGAGATATAACGGATCATTTCTTTAAAATTTATTTTACTGTAAATATATGGTTATATACTTTTTTTCTCATTCTCTTGTTTAGGGGGCTTGCTGTCTGCAGCATTATCGCAACTGTCCTATTTTTGTGCCAAAATCTGTGGGAAATATATCAAACAGAGTGCCAAAGGGTAAATATAATTCATGATAATCAGAGTTCGTACAGCTCCTTGAAACTCCTGGAAAAACTGCATTTAGTCCTGGGAAAATACTAAGAACTCCTTATTTTTCGAGGGAGATTAATTATAAAAAAAAAAAATTGTAATCACTGCTCTTAGAATGTACTTTCACTGTCCAGAAAGCCCTACTGGAGTTAACCCTTTTTGTCACTTTTTATTTCCGCGCGCAAACGTTGATGACACCAGTGATGCCATTCCATGGTTCTTTTTTTTTTTTTTACTAGATCTGTTTTTTTTTTCTCTATCTAAACTTGGGATGCTATATAATGTCGTAAAACAAAAAAAAAGCTGTGTAGCGAGGTGTCTGTTTTTTTTAAAGAGCTCAGCTTGGCTTTTCAAAAAATTTACTCCTGAAAAACTTCTGGAACACTCCTGGAAAACTCCTGGAATTTTGAGGCGATTTTTCTGTACGAACCCTGATAATTGTTGTTGTTAATTTCTTTTCTTCTTAACACCTTTCCAGAACTATGTTTAAAAAAAGATAAACTACTTAAGACAGTATTACCACATTTGCTCTCACGTAATAGTCATGTTGTTGAGAAAGTAGTCAGTCCAATGACAAACTTATTTAAATGTTAGAGGTACCGTAATAAATGCCCAATAAATCCAGCTGGTTGACGATTATTACAAACATTTCAACAACAAAAATTGACAAAGATTTAAAAAAAAAAAAAGTTAAACTTGTTTTAAACGTGTATGACCTCAGAATATTTGCAGGAAATGTGTCCTTTCACTGTTGTGACACACAACCCAACAACATTTTTCCTAACACAGGACATTTTTATTCTCTCATTCAGAAGAAAATCATGTAGACCTCAATTATATTCACAAACAAATATTTATACAATGACATTGACTTCTACAACTGCACACATTCTTTCATAGTCTACATTCCACTACAGGGTTTTCAACTTTATTAACTTTTGTTTTTAAATGGCTTCCAAAAAAATTTAAATAACCATTTAAAATGAGAGAAAAAATATTTTTTCACATTTATTTTACAATTAATTGATGAATGACCATTGCCAAATTTTTAATGTATATTGTGCATAGACTCAGTTGAACAGTTGAAAGGAAATTGAAGTAGTCTTTGACTTTTACATGGTTTTTTATAATTATTACTTAGCTAACTTAAAGCGTGATAGACAAATGCCCATGATCTACATATCTTTCTATTGCGTTTCAATGCACATATTTTGTGTTTTCTGTGTGGCTTTAGAGATCAGAGCCTATTACGTCAAATACCTGCCTTACGTCACTAATCAAACCAAGCTCCACCGAGACTCTGCCCCCTCCATTATGGAGGCCAACTCCCTAGAGGTAGCTGTCAACCAGGACTGGGAAAACGAGTGGAACCAGGTTGGCCTTGCTTCCAGGCTGTCTCAGCAGGTTCGTTATTTTTAATAAGACTTGATGTAGAAAAAAAAAGAAGAAGTAATGATTGTTTTTAATGTTGCATTACCTGTGTGTAATGTATGATACATTTCTACTTAGGGTTGAACATTTGTTTTTTGTTGTTTCTTTTGTGTTTCAGGAGTTCAAGAAACGAAAATACGAGAGACTGATGAAGATGATCAAAGACAGATTACAGCAGGATTGCCAGCAGCAAGACAGGATTGACACTCAGACCGCCATTAGTGATTTGAATCAAATACTCACTAGCATCGAGACGCAGAGCAAAACGGGGACTCTCAAGACAAAAGGATCTCGGTTTGCTCACACTGAGAAACTTCAGTACGCTAAGGTAATTAGCAATGAACTGGTCCATGGTCGATTATTTATAGCACCCATTATTTTTATTTTAAAAATGTCATCATGAATATTCGCTAATGTACTTTTTTTAAAGATACATCTAGCAGACTTTTGAGGCATTTTTATTATATAAAAAGAAACTTTTTTAAACCAAAAAAAAGCCAATTAAAAAATTTGAATTAATGGCTAAAATCAGCAAAGTTTTAAAACCAGTTTCTGATTCTTTTTCTGCATACTGAAGATGCTGTGTTTTAAAGCAATGAATTAAATAGCACTATAACCTGCAACTTTAAAAAAATTAAAAAAGAACAGAATATACAAAGTTGAAAACACATATGATTATTTTGATTATTATTATTTTCTAATAATTGATTATTATTATTTTATCTTGCAAACTCTAGTGTATACTCCGTTTGTTTTAACCCTTAAGGAAGTATGTAGCATAAAACGCCCAAAGCCACTATTGGCTGGATTATAGCCATGCTGGTGTCTTTATAAAACCATTTTCATTTGATGTATTTCTGATACATCCCTTTGGACATTGCATTGGACAATATGGTCATGTGATCCAGAGGGTGGTCCATAGTTGCCAACAAATTGTATTATTATTTACAATTGGAAATAAATTCAGGGGTTAAATGCATGTAAAACAATGACCCAAGCCATAATAAGCATTTTTAGAAAGTGTTTCTTTTTCTCCACACTACATTTGAATACTTCACCATGAACCTAATCTTGAATCCTGTTTTGGTTCGGTGTTCAGGATGAGGAAGACTTTTTATGACCCAAGCCATAATAAGCATTTTTACAAAGTGTTTCTAATCTTGAATCCTGTTTTGGTTCGGTGTTCAGGATGAGGAAGACTTTTTATGACCCAAGCCATAATAAGCATTTTTACAAAGTGTTTCTTTTTCTCCACACTACATTTGAATACTTCACCATGAACCTAATCTTGAATCCTGTTTTGGTTCGGTGTTCAGGATGAGGAGAAAACAATGTCCCAGATAGGACCAGCTGTTCCAGAGAAAGCAGAGAAAGACACAGAAGAGGTGAGCCTAAGGGTTGTTAGTTTTTTTTTGTCTCTTCTAAATCTGGATATAACACCTTATTGTTTTAGTTTGAATGGGATATTGATACAAAGCACCGTTTTCTTTTGTTCCAAGGAGCTAGAAAAGAAGAGAAAGGAAGAGGTCGAGGGCCTTAGGGCAGAGTTGTCCAACCTGTCTGCCAACCTGGAGAAGCTGGAAATTGAAGTTAAAAAGTTCGGCTCTGGCCGGCAGGAAATGGAGGAGGCTATAGCTCGTGAAAAAAAGAGCAGAGAGGATAAAGAAGCACTGTACAAAGTGAAGAAGAGAACATTAGACTTATTACCGGAAGCAGAGGCCAACATTGAAAAGTTGCAGGTAAAGTTTAAGAAGATACAGTTTTTGAACATGTAATTTAATAGATTTATAATATAAAGTTTTGTAGATAGATATATATATTTTTATACATTTAAAGCAATTTTAGGAGTAGGCGTCATGATAAAAAATTTAACATAATATATTAAAAAAGCTTAGTATCTAATAATTAAAAATTGCAGTCCATATTTAGCAGCTATTTGACTATTTTCTTGCACATATTAGTTTCTAAATTTTATTCTTAAATAAAACAAACTTTATAGCCAATTAAAATGAGTGATTAAATCTGCAGTTTATAAAAAAAAATGGGCTTTCATTGTAATCTCTGAGTCATATAATTTAAATATCAACCAATGTTTATCAGGCAGAAAGTGCTTGGCCCATAGTATATGTTTCTTATGTACAGCAATTGGTTGAGACAAGCTCCCAGAGGCTGGTGAATCTAGCTAAACAATGGGAAGCCCACAGAGACCCTCTGATACAGCAGTACAATGAACTGAGCCAACTGAACTCCAAGAGGGAGGTGAGTCCATTCTTTACTAGCCATCAACTGAAGACTTTTTCTAATTTAAATCGCCCACTCTCATGAAGTACTTAGGTGCTGATGTTAATTTTATTTCTCATTTTAGCATAATATATTAATTAGACCTTCACATCTAGGTATTGCTTCATATATTTTCTGTAAATAAGCTATCGACACAGTTACCTTAGAGATTATTTCTTTATTATGTCTGATGAGTTGCATCTCCTAATAGGCATTTTTTAAAATATGGATGGATGATCCATCCTGAGGGGACAATGGCGTAATCTCCTTTTCCTCTGCCCCCCCGCCTTTCTCCTGGTGCGCTTTTTTTCGCTCCTTTCTCTCTCAGGGTGGAATAGGCATTTAAGATTACAATATAAATAAATAAATATAAATATAAATGCTTGTCTGTTTTGATAAGGACTGAATAGTATACTTTTATTTTATCTGTTTACTATTCTCTTTTTAGCTTTACAATCATTCCAATTTTTTTTTTTTTTAGGCATAGAAAATATTACTATTAATTATATTTTTTTTGGCAATTTTTTTTAGAATCAGTTTTTCATTGAAGACATTTTAGGAAATTTCAACCTCACATATTTTTTTTCTTCTTCAAAATGCCTGATGATAGTCTGAGGCAGAGAAAAAACTAGAAGAAATAAAATTATTCAGAAGCAAGATGAAGGAGGTTGCAGATGATGCTCGTAGAAAGGAAGAACTGCAGAAACAATTAGTGAGTCAGACTTTTGTACTTTTTGACTTGGCTCACAGAAGACATAAACTTACATTGTTAAAAGGCACAGATTTACAAAATAAAAAAAAATATATATTTTTGTTTATTTCATTTTCTTTACATTTTAATTAAAAAAAAATTGGGACTTGGTCACCTGGCAACAGAGAAATTTAAATTTCTTAGTTTTAATTCAAGTAAACATGACAGGATTTTTTCCTGGGTCTGGCAGGTGTTCATGAGTCTCTGCTTCATACCTGGCAACCAAGCGTCATGCTGACCTCACAATCCTCTTATATGCCATGGATAATAGCACTAGTGAATTTGCTCATTGAACCTTGGATGGGCAATCTATGTTACACTATGTAATCTAAAAACATTTGTAGTGTGAAAATAAATTGAGCCATTGCCTTTGTTTTTTTTTTTGTTGTTGTTTTTCTTCAAGGTTTCTGAATATGAACGCATGACAAAAGATGTGAACAGATCAGCTTATACAAGAAAAATTTTGGAAATAGTTTCCAACATTAAAAAACAGAAACAAGAAATTGATAAGGTAAAAACAAAATAATTTCTGTAATGCATGCTGAAATTGATGTGAATAGTTTTTGATCTATTCAACTGAAGACATTAACTAAGCGAAATAGTGTACTTGCTTCTCTTGTCTAACTAGCATGAAATGTTTTACAATGACTTGACATTATTTTTTTATCATTGGCTGTAATTATTTGACATCCTGCAGATTTTATTAGACACGAAGAGTATACAGAAGGAGATCAATTCTTTATCAGGCAAACTGGACAGGACTTTTACAGTAACTGATGAACTGATCTTTAGGGTGAGTCAAACATGTCTTGAATTATTTTTGTTTATGTCTTGAATTATTTTCTTCTGCTCATTTTTTACTCTCATTATTTGTTAAAAGTCTATGCAAAAAGTCCAAAATGTGTGTGTTCCTCAAAATTGTGATTTTTTTGTCTGTTAGTTTATGGGGCATAAGTTATAGGTGCTCCTTCTATGAAGAAGATTATTGCATCCTATGCTTATCCATGATTGAATTTAGTCTTGCATATTGAATAGGGTTTTAAATTATGTCAAAGTTGTTAGTTTTCACTACTTTGTTCAGGAAACCCATCCAATGTCCAGATGCTAAAACACAGACGTGTTTCTAATTAGACAAGGAGCAAAATGATCCTTTCTGACAAACAACGACTTTCAGAAAAAGATTTTTTTAATACATTATTTTGTTCTGAAAATTAGTAGTAAAACATTAGCCAAATAAAAATTGCCTACACATTTTGATGCCTTGTAACTGAATGATTATTATGCTTTCTGCAAGACTCGGCTTGATTTTGTTTTTTTCTGTAATAAACATAATATAAGAGCATTCAGCGAACTTTCAATGGTTTTAGAAACATTTCATTCATTCTTTAAACGGCCTTGATAATAAAAATGATATCAATTGAGTATTTTTTTCTCCCTCCTAGGATGCTAAAAAGGATGAAGCTGTGAAAAAAGCCTACAGGTTTCTGGCAGCACTACACGAGGTACTAACAGCATTTTATCGTTTCTATATTGGGGCACACACACAAAAAAAAAAAACTGTCAGTAGTAATTGATGGTTTAAAAATTGATGTAAAATGAAAGCTTTTACTTTTTATTTCCCCATTAAAATTTTCAATGAAATCTATTTTCCGTTTTAGTTAGTTGTGGTTTGAAAAAGATTTATAATTCTTTACTTATTTTGTAATGAGAAATAAAAATGGATGGTGAAAAGGTTGTGACATCTGAAGAGTATTAAAGTCACTTATACAATCATTTTTTAGTTTAAGTTTATTACTTTTTTTTAAATAAATTATTTAATTGAGTCAGGCTATTGAATGGGCAACCGCAAGAACTGGGAGAGGCATTTGAATTTTTCCAAGATTTGAGCTTGAGCCCACGGGAATGACAATTCAACATGTTATCTCTTAGTCACCAGGCCTCCGTACTTATGTAAATTGCTAATGCTAATGAGGCTACATATCTTGGAAGCCAATAGTTTGAAGAAGGACAAATTTTTTTTTATTTTTTTTTTACCAGAATTTTGAGCAGCTAATAAAAACAGTGGAAGACACAGGTGTTGTGATGAGAGAAATCAAAGATTTAGAAGAACAGGTGATTAACACTTCTAAAATACATTTGGCTATCTTTGAGCATGTGTGTCATTATATCATTTTGTGTACTTTGTGGTTTTCCTGAGACGCAGATCTCTTTATATTATTTAATTGATTTTTTATATCACTTTTTGTATAGCCCTTGCTATTACATTTAGCATTCTCAGCTTTGGCATCTTTATTAACCCTTTAACTACCACAGGTTTTTAATATAAATATTTGCTGACTTTTCATATTTTTACCATATTTCATATTTTTTTGTTTTTCTTTCTTTATGACGTCGATGTGGCGTCCTCGGTATTTAAGTGTACGGAAATTATGAACAGGGTTTAAAAAAAAACATGATTGAAATGTAGTCCTAACTCTTGTCCTGTTTGTGAATATTCAGGTTGAAGTTGAAAGCAACAAGAAAGTGCTGAGCAACCTTGAGAAGATTTCTGAAGATTTGCAACAAATGAAGAAAGAAAACACAACTCTGTTGGCCAAAGTGAAAGGGAAATAATTAGCTCGGCGCATTTATAGGGTATTTAACAAATAATAAATTAACAATATGTTTATTAAAGGCTGTTTTTTTTTCCTGAGCTGTGAACATCTGGTCCTAAGACTTTCTTTTCCTATATATGTTACAGAAATATGTGATAAACTTGTTGGGGAAAAAAAACACTTGATATTGAACTGATTTTTTTAGATTGGAAAGGTTATTACTTCATAAGCTATTTCATGTTTTTGTGAATTGTTATCTAGACAATATTGTCTTGTGTAGAATAAAAAATCAACTTATGATGTTGTTCATGTAATTACAGACAGCTGTTTACTGTAGAGTAGAGGGGGAGTTTGTTATTTTATGCCTTTTTTTTTGCTGATTTAGTATTGTATTAAAAAAATTAAGCCTTTTAACAGCTACACACTATTGGCTGTTATACCGTTGGAGCTCATAGCTCTATATTCACTAATGATGTTTAGTTGATTAATGCATTTGTTTATTATGGCCACATGTACTACTACCATTACATAGCATTATCCATTTTCCAGGGTTATTTGTCTGTAATAGTTTGTTTTTAAAAAATTGACAATTGTATTGAAGCATATAAAATATATCTCTAATATGCATGTTTTAATGCATATTACTCACCAACTGAAACCTTTTTTTTATAGAACAAATATTATCCTAGTAAGCATTTCAATGTAATTGTAATTTAACCATTAAACATTATTTTCATTGAATTTCGTGCAATAATCAAAAAAAGGAGATAACTCTTAAAATATTACTTTAAGCTCAGTTACCTCTCCTAGGCATTGTTCCTGTATTTAAATTTGTTTTACTAAAATAGGTGATTATCACTATTTTTCCTGCAACAATTCATTGACCAACAATATGACTGAAATAAGGAAATAAAATAAATCTACAGCATAGAAAGTTTCAACAGTATGGTAAATTGCCTCGGCTCAGCAGTGTATATTTAAAGCAATATATTTTGTAAAATAAAATTAGAATCAGGGCTGCAGAGTCGGTAGATAAATGTTCCGACTCCTTGACTCCGACTCCACAGCCCTGATTAGAATGCTAATTTATTTGTAATCTTTTTTTTGTGTAAAGTAGCAGGGAAACCTAGCCAGACTTAGGTCTTAGTGTTGGCTTACAACTTTGCTCAGTTCTTCCATGTTGCCAGCATTAATGCAGCAACATTTCCCACACTGGGTGAGGTCATTTGCCAGCTTTACTGGGGTCAGAATATTTGTTTGGGAAACTTGTTGGCATAAAATTTGCAAAAAAAAGTGGGCAATCTAGAGTTGTGTTTTAATTGAATTGAGTTTTCCCATATATTTTTGCCAGCATATCCATCAGCTTTCAAAAGGGCGCCTGGTAGTCTAGTGGAAGCGCACTTGTGATGCAGAACTGAAGGCCTCAGGTTTGAGTCCTGGTGACGGCTAATAGATTTCCCCCCACTCTTGAAGGTGTCCCTGCGGAGTCTACCCAGCTCTGATGGCATCAGCTGGGAATAAAGTAAAGGTGGCTGGGCGGCTGGGCATTGTGTTGGCAGTGCAATCAATCCCTTAGTATGCAGAGAGCACTGCCTCACGGACCCCTATCAAATCGTTCTGACAGGAAAACTTACCTCAATTACAGTTTTCATTACAAATACATCACCAACATCAACTGATATGTCTCCAAAAAAGTTATGTTTCCTATTTAGTTTAATTATGATGCTTGTTGTAATGTGCAATGTTTTCAAATCTGATTATAGGAGCATTTTCTATTAAACTTTTAATTTAAGGTATGCATTTTAAATGACTTGGATGCCATTGAAATATTACAGGAAAATTTTTATTGGAATGAAAATAACAGTGTTGAGAATTGAAAATTTAATAGCATTGAATTCTTCAATAGCCACTTTGTACTGTATTTATTAAAGAAAAAATGCAAAATGATTGTCTGGCTGTAACGAAAAATAAAATAACTTGTGTAACTCTGTCAATAAATAACTGCTGGCATTAACATAATTTAATGTGTTACAATTTGAAGTGAAAATACTTGTATTTATTTAATCATTATAAGGGAGTTAGCCTTAGACACGAACTGTTCATGTATCACAGAATAGTTGCCCGTTGAATAGATGTATAAATGTACTGTGTATGTTACTTGATTTTAATTTTTGTTCGTGTAATAAATCTTGAGAAAAAAAAAATTATTTCTAAATTTACAGTACTTACATCTCTATCCTGGTGCAAAAAGAGCTGATTAGTCAATTTAATAAACTTTTACAGGAAATCAAGTCTTCCATGTTTTTAGTTTCACTGTTTTACTTCTAGAAGATGAATTTACATTTCTTTACCTAGAGAGCCCCCCCCCCCCCCCCCTCCATCTTTTTTTATTGTGTGAAATTTAAAATTTCCTAACAGAAACTTATTATTCATCCATTTCTGTGGAATTTCATTTTGGCTTTCTAAATTTTATGGGAACTGTAGACTTTACTTTTTGAAAATTATAACAATAAACTAACCAATATTAAAATTCATTACAAAAATGTATTTGCAAATGTTTAAATGTTTACTGTTGGTTTCTTTAAATATGAAAAATAATGTTTTAATTTGAAAGTTGCTTTATAAGCACAATTGTAGAGTGGTTTAGAAAAAAGTAAAATTTTCCCAAATTTGTCATAACTAGAATTTGAAAATTAGTAGTAAGGAAAAAAATGCTTGAGCTTAAATTGCTAGGTTATCATAATTTGATAAATAATACAAAAAGTTTGTCATGACTAAATCGCCACAGGTATTGTTTAAAATGTAAAATATACCATATAAAAATTTGAATACACTAGTACTCTCTTTCTATACATACACTAGAATGTCAATATTAAAATTTATTTACCTGGTACCTGTATTAGTTGTTTAAATGTTTTGTGTAGTAATAAATTGTGACCCGGATCATGTTTGTCATGAACAGATTTCCCTGTCCCACATGATTTTTTTGAGTGTTGTTTACATCTGCAAGAAAGTCTGATAAAATATTGAGAGAATAACTGACATTCCAGAAAAAAAATAAAAAATTCAAAAATGTAATTTGTTTCTTTTTTTTTTTAATGTGATAATATTTTATAAATATGATACACATAGCTTCTGTAAAGTCATAAATTTATTGCGTGATTCTGTTGCCATAGAGACCATTGGATTTTTAAGGAATATACTTTATGGAAGCAACAACTTGTATTTTTACTTCCTTTATTTTAAGTTGCATTTTCTGTCTGTCTGTCTGCAATCATGCGTGGTGCAAAAATTGGCTTCGACTTTTCGACCACTTCCCGTGGTCCGATCGAGCTGAAATTTGGACAGCAGATTTGTGGCGCCTGACAATACATCCTATCAAATTTTCAGTTAAAACGACTTAATAATACTACACTTATGACAATATTCATTTCTTAAAAGGAAAGTATAAGAAATATTTTAATTTCGCGTTAAAAATGCCTGTGCAACTTTTTATAGTTTTTCGGCGCAAAGCTAGAAAAAAACATAATTATGCGCTACGATTATTTTTAGAACAATTCATACGGAGTAAGGAGATATTTTTGAGATTTGCAACACAGATATTTTTTCTGTACGTTTCATTTGCAGTAGTCAATCAATTATTTAATTACATGATGGTAAACTTAGTTTGCAAATAAAGGTAGTATAATAAAAACTTGGTTTTTACGGTTTTCTTTTTTTGGTTTTCTTGTTACTCCCTTTATTTTCAGTTGCATTTTCTGTCTGTCTGCAATGGTGCAAAAATTGGCTTCGATTTTTCGACCACTTTCCGTGGTCCGATCGAGCTGAAATTTGGACAGCAGATTTGCGGCGCCTAACAATACATCCTATCGAATTTTCAGTTAAAACTACTTAATAATACTACACTTATGACAATATTCATTTCTTAAAAGGAAAGTATAAGAAATATTTTGATTTCGCGTTAAAAATGCCTGTGCAACTTTTTATAGTTTTTCGGCGCAAAGCTAGAAAAAAAAATTATGCGCTAAGATTATTTTTAGAACAATTCATACTGAGTAAGGAGATATTTTTTAGATTTGCGACACAGATATTTTTCTGTACGATTCATTTCCAGTAGTCAATCAATTATTTAATTACATGATGGTAAACTTAGTTTGCAAATAAAGGGAGTATAATAAAAACTTGGTTTTTACGGTTTTCTTTTTTTGGTTTTCTTGTTACTCCCTTTATTTTAAGTTGCATTTTCTGTCTGTCTGCAATGGTGCAAAAATTGGCTTCGATTTTTCGACCACTTTCCGTGGTCCGATCGAGCTGAAATTTGGACAGCAGATTTGCGGCGCCTAACAATACATCCTATCGAATTTTCAGTTAAAACTACTTAATAATACTACACTTATGACAATATTCATTTCTTAAAGACCAAGTGAAGAGCTTTTTATCAAAATTGAGTTAACATTTGATTTTGATAGTAAATAGTGTATTCAGTATCTGAATGTTAAAAAAAAACATTTATACAAAATATCAAAGATACATTTTAAGTAATTAGTTCAATATTTGCACTTAAATGTGTGTGTTTTTCGGAAGATTACTCCAAATCTCGTAGCCATTTGAGATGTTTTTATTTCCGGCAATATAGGAAAGTGACGTAACATAAAGGATTCCGACTAGGAAAAATGAATATTTTCACGTGTTTTGAATCTATTGCCACATGTTTTGAATCTTTTCCCGGTTCTTATTTTTAACAAAATGGTTAAATATAGATTTATAGCGTCTATTTTTATTTATTTATTTCCCTTGTGATACGTCACTGCCGTATGAGGCTATTCCAAATCTCGTTCCTTTGAGAAAAACCTCTTCACTTGGTCTTTAAAAGGAAAGTATAAGAAATATTTTGATTTCGCGTTAAAAATGCCTGTGCAACTTTTTATAGTTTTTCGGCGCAAAGCTAGAAAAAAAAATTATGCGCTAAGATTATTTTTAGAACAATTCATACTGAGTAAGGAGATATTTTTTAGATTTGCGACACAGATATTTTTCTGTACGATTCATTTCCAGTAGTCAATCAATTATTTAATTACATGATGGTAAACTTAGTTTGCAAATAAAGGGAGTATAATGAAAACTTCGTTTTTATGGTTTTCTTGTTATTCAATCAACTAACACAAGTAATTCACTCCCATTCATGAATTCATACATCTTTTGTTTCTAACTAAACAATTAGTTTATGAAAAGAGAAAAAAAACTGAAATATTTATAAAATGTTTATTCACAAAATGTTAAAGTACATTAATGGGTACTGCAGCATGTTAACTTATTGTTGTTGAGTTATAAGGTTCATTTCCTAATAAAGGACAGGGAATTTGTCCCAGGTCTTAAGGGTTTCCTCAATCTACTCAGTTCTCATGTTGTTTTTTTTGTCATGTCTGATGAAGGACTATGTGTTAGTAATACAATCTCTTTGTATGCCATACACTATTTGCTTCACTTACCTTGATTACTTGTTTTAAATTATTCAATTAAAATAAGTTTTATATTAAGAGTATTATTAGTAAGTATTAGTCACATCATTTTTGTTTTAAAAATCAAGGGAAATAAGTCAGTATAAATTATTTATTCTTGATAGCTTCCCTTTCCTCATTTATTTCTACCCCGAGTTGTAGGCTATTATACTCTATGACTATATCTCAGCAAAAATGGAAAATATAAGAAACCTGAACAATAAATATATTTAATTAAAACTTCTTTCTCTTTTGTCTTTATAATCCACGCGCCCATTCCGGGCAAGCATCCACCGGAATAACTCTCTAAATATAATATATATATATTTATGTGTGTGTGTGCTGGATAGAACCAACATGAGCAGCCTTCATGCTGTGCTCAGCGAGAAACGCCTCAGGTGGCTCGGCCATGTAAAGAAGATGAATGCAGGCCGCATTCCCAAAGACCTCTACGGAGAACTGGTCGAAAGTCGTAGGAAGACAGGGCGCCCGAAACTGCGCTTCAAGGACCTATGTAAAAGGGACTTGATCCAGAGCTCCATCGACCTCGACACATAGGAATGCCAGGCTTCTGACCGACCAACCTGGAGGCTCGCAGTCAAGCGTGGCACATCCAGCGCAGAAACCGGGCGCAATGAGAAAAGAGCATCCAGAAAAGAGCGAGGCGAAAACACCTACTACAACAGCCATCCGCCTTCAAATGTGCGGCAGGGATTGCCACTCCCGAGTTGGTCTGCACAGCCATTCTCGGTTGGTGCAGCTGGTCACCTCAACCATGAAGGTACATTATCGTCTCTCGAAACGGACGTATGCCGACCATATACCGGTATATCAACGTTTCCTAAAGTCAACCTGATTGACTATATTTGTTTAACAATGTACACATACATTCTTAAGTTGTATAATATTTATACAATTTCAATTATTTATTTAGTTTAATCATTTAAATTTTTTTTAATTGGACGCCTTTTTTATTTTTTTTTATAAAAAAAAAACAAAAAAAAACAAGAAAGATATTTAAAATAATAAAGCAAAGAAAAACGGACCAATTATCTCCCTTTAATTGAAAAATTAAGGTCTCTAAATTAGATTTTAGTGTAGCCAAACAAGTTATGTTTTGTAATATAACTAATATTACTTATAAATTATTATTTCTTTATACAAATCCAGCATTATGGTATTGAGTTCAAAATTGAATTAGATGTATAAATTATAAAATAAAATTACTTTAAACAGTTGTAAATAAACATTTCCTGCAGTAATTGTTGGAAGTTGATTTAAGGAGTTACTTTTTAAACATTTATAATTACAATTACATAATATAATGCCAGTATATCGTATCTTATATTTGTTAAAACAATAAAAGAAATAAATTTGTTTTATAATTAATTATATTTTTTTCTAAATTAAAGAAGATGAGCATACACAATCGTTTAAATGTAATTAGCCTGTTCAATTGATGAACGTCTTGGCCTTGAATGCTCTTCGCTAATTGTTCAATGTCAGGAATATATATAGTCACTTCTGAGTTGTCAAGTTCAAGTGACCTCTTTGTATGCTTAAAACAGCTTTCATGTGCGATAACATCTGTCCACAAGTGTAAGTTGAACTAAAAGCTGAAAGTAGAAGAGCGAATGCTTAGCAGTTTATCTTAATAATATATATCTATCTTAATATTATTCTTTCAATTAGGGAAATAGTTAAACTTTTGCAATTGATGTCACGGTAAGATATATTTATTAATAACAAGTCAAGTCAACACAACTGTTCGCTACATTTTAATATAGAATTAAAAAGTATCTTAAAAAAAACCGGACGAGCCTTTCGGCGTAACGCTTAGGATTGAGCAATCTCTGTCCGGGCTCCAGCCACCCCACGACACGCCAAAGAAACAGGGAAGGTTTCCGCAACCCCAGCGATCGTTCACTACGGTTCCCCTAAGGATTATTATCGTGGTGGCTCGTCAGTAAGCCTGCACTGTCACCCGGTAGCACAAATTATATACTATAGGTACATGCATCCAGGCACCGGGTGTTTCTCGAGACGGAGTTGCAGCGTCCATTGTTTCCTCCCCAACGAGACCAGTGGCCTCTCGGCAGTGTAATGGATCTCGGACCCGCTGTGGGGGCTGTCCCCCATGCGTTCGCTCGCCGGTGTATTCTTAAAGGGAATGTATCGGCGGTTTACACACTACGCCAGTCTTTTAGGCCAGAAGCTTGACAGCAACAATTCTTATGCATATGCCAGGGTCAGGGCGACCAGAAACCAGGGCTGTGGAGTCGGAGTCGAGGAGTCGGAGTCGGAGGAAATTTGGGTACCTGGAGTCGGAGTCGGCAAATAATGCACCGACTCCGACTCCTACTAAATTTAGATTGGAAAAAGACATGGCTTCATTTATTTAAAACAACCGATCAATACTTACTTACTTACTTACGCCTACTACCCCTCTCGGGGCATAGGCCACCAACAAGGGCTCTCCAGCCATCCCGGTCCCGAGCGAGTCTTTCCAACTGTCCCCATGAATGGCCTGTTCTCTTGACGTCTGCATCAATAGGCCTACAGAAATTAGTGATATGAGAAAGTAAAATATCTGTTTCTTTTCAAAACACCGCGTCTGTGCTTTATTATTAACGGCACTATTAAATACACATTCTTTTGATTCTCTTTCAACACATTATTTTACAAATTACCATAAATATATGCCTCTTCATATGCTTCTTAATATTATGGTCAACGAGAATCGGTAATTTGATTATCACTATTGAAAAATTGAAAGCTTTTATCGGTTTTAATCAATTAGCCCAGATTTTTTTTAGTTCTAAAGAATTTTATGGTAAAGAGTACAACATCATATTGTATTCACACAAATCAACCCCTTTAATGCCCTGCAAACTCTGATTAAGTTTGAAGTATTTTTCAAATATACCTACAAAACTAAGCACATTTGGCTGTTCCGCATGTGACTTGTGACATTGCGCGGGGTGTGGGGGGAGGGGGAAACCGAAATCTGGTTTTAAACCGGTTTTATAGAACCGATAACCCTTTTTAACATCCCTAATTCTGCTGTTACAGGGAACGCAGCACCCATATGTAGCCTAGCCTCTCACTGGTAAGGGATACTGCCGTTTGCCCCTTGGCGTCGCTGATCGTCACCTCTACTGATCAGGCCCCACGAGAGGGGGGTACAGCCGGTACGCCGTACCGGGGCCCTTAAGAGTTTAGGGGGCCCATTATTATTTAAAATTAAATACAGTAGACTGTTGGCTTTCCAGCCAGTAGTCCTGTGGTAATGACACGTAGATGTATTTTGCCTTTCTTTCCTTCAGGGAATGTACCAAATACATTCGCATATTAATACAGAGGAGTCGGAGTCGTGGAGTAGGAAGTAAAAAAAAATGAGGAGTCGGAACATTTATCTACCGACTCCGCAGCCCTGCCAGAAACAATTAAAAAGAACAAAAACTAAATACCGAAAAGAAACGTTCTATAGTAATATTGTCTTTTGTCTCTCTCTCTTAATAAAACACATTGTGGTCATTCTTTTCTCCGTCATTTAGACGGGCATAACCACTAGTATTAATTAATATTTTATCTCAGTTAATTGAGATATCCTTTATTGTTTCTCAATCAGTTTAATAGCAGGTTTTGACTATTTTTAGTTCAGCGGAACAGATATGAAGTCATCAACCAAACTGGGTAGTTAATGTAATGTTTGAAAATATACATTATAAATTCTTTGGTAATATAATATGTATATAATTTTCAAACACTTTTTAAAGTTTGATCATTTCAAAGTTATAAATTGTAAGCCGATTATTTCAAAAAGAAAGAAAAAAAAAGAAATATTAGAAATATTATCTTAAAAAAAACTTATCTCCCTTTAATTAAAACACTTTACCACATCTAAATCGATAGTGATGCAAACAAGTTATGCTTTGTATTATAAAAAAAAATATTACTGACTAATTATTATCTCTTTATATAATTGAGCATTATGGTATTCATTACAATATTAGTTATTAAAATAATTTACGTTAAACAGTTGTAAAAAAAACATTTCCTGCATTAATTCTAAAGAGTTTATATTTTAAACATTAATAATTACAAAAATTTCTTAATACAGTGCTATTAAATAAGTCTCTTATATTTATCGAATTAATATTACAAATATTTTTTTTAGAATTACTTATAATTATGTTCAATTAAAGAAGATTAGCTCCCCACACAATGTGTATATCTTCTCCGCCTTGTGCGATTAGATTTTTCACACATGTGTGGGAAGTCTTAGTCACCCCCCCCCCCCCCCCCCCCACCCGTTCCCCCGAGCTCTGGCTCTCATCAAAACTATACCCAAAGGAGGGGCAAAGAGGTAAATCTCTGACGCGACTCCTAATCGAAAAAAAAAAAAGTAGATTAGCTAAAAAACTCATTTTAATGTAATTGGTCTGTATGAATTAATGAATGGTCAATTGTAAGTGACCTCCTTGTGTGCTTTAAACAGCTTTCATGTGTGATAAAATCTGTTCACAAGAGTAAGTTGAACCAAAAGCTTAAAATAAAATAATGAAAGCCTAGCAGTTGAGAAAAGCAGACGACTTTCCTAAGCAGCTTCCATACAGATTTTTTCAGCTTCCTTCCAGATTTGTTCGCAAACGGGCAAATTAGTATGACCATTTTTAAAATGTTTAAAATTCCACTAAAATTCTAATATATCTATTCTCTATATAATATATTTCTTATGTCTGTTAGCTATCTAACTATCGATCTATCGATCAATCTAATTTATCTATTATCTATTTTATCTAATCTATCTGTTGTCTATTCTATCTAGTTAATCTAATATATCTATTGTCGGTTTTATCTATCTAATCTGTATATTGTCTATTCTATTCATCTAATCAAACTATGGTTTATTCTATCTATCTAATCTATCCACGGTCTATCTAATCTATCTATGTTCTATCTATCTAATCTACCTATTGTCTATCTATGCATTTATCTTTCTGTCAGTATTTCTGCCTTGCTGTAAGTGTATATGGTGACGGGTCACACATCTTTCTTTCCTGTCGATGATCTATCTATCACAGGGGTGTGCTCATTTTTTTCATCACTGGGTCGCATTAGCGATTCGATACAACTAGATGGGCCGCGCTTTCTTTAATACAATTTATTTCGTATTTAAATACAATCAATTGAAAAAAAAAGGCAGACGGTCTGTAGGGGACTACATTAAAAATTAAAGACACAGCGGGTAAAATTCTATTGTCATATACTGTGTCGGTATATGTAAGGCGTGTCTATAATATACAGTCTAATATAAGCTTACACCCCCCCTCCTTGAACAACACAACAAAATGACCAAAGGTCACTTATGCATCAAATATGACAGCTATTCGAGGTAACTTAAAACTAATGTATGCATTAGCACATCACACATGCAACGGCACAACACACATTTACACACACACACACACACAAATATATAATATGAAAACATAACTTATAAAAGTCCGTAGTGGATCAAAACCGTTAGACCCACACTGGTTTAGAACTAACGTCTCCTTTGCTTCCATTGAATGGACGTAAAAGCTTATTGACTACACCGCACTATCTGTTACAACAACTACTCCAACAATTAACTTGTTTAAATAGAGCTAGCAGCGTTGTCATTAGCAACCGCATGGACAGAAAAGAAAAAAAAACAGGATGAAAATCGCTATTGTCTTAATGCATTATGCATTTTTTTTGTTGTTTCGTTTCGAAGCAAAGATTATTTTTTAATGAAACCCTAGTAACGTATTCATTAGCAACACATCGACACTTTTTATTTGTTTTAAATCTCGCGCTAAATCCCGCAAAATGTGTTTGAGAAAAAAAACAAAAAAAGATATATTGATCGTTTTGAAAATATTATTATTGTTATTAGTAATGTTAGTGGATAATTTAGAAATGTTTTCAAATATTTTCTTGCTAGACACGGATTTGCACTATTGCAGACATGTAAACTTTTACAACTCGTTATTTCTGGGTTCAATTAGATCTTGCATGGTGATGAAGCTGCATAAATCTGCTTGCTGATTTATCGAATCTGGACATCAGGTACCTCAGTTTATTTTATGATACTAGCCTATTAGTCTAATATTGCTTTCAAAACCTCCCATTCAACAGTGGTAGTAATTCAACCAAGTCACTTGTTGAACAAAAGCAATTTTATTTTAATCGATGCAATGGAAATATATAGGCCTACAGTCTATGTGAAACTGGTGAACGCTGCTTCATCGGACCTATGGATTAATTCGGTCTGACGGGTACTTTACTTACTACGTACAGTCTATGTAGGGGCACGGTAGCCAAGCGGCAGCGCGTTCGACTGGCGATCCATGGGTCCTTGGTTCAAATCCTAGTGGGGGCTATAATTTTTTCTCAGCTCTACCCAGCTCTGATGGGTACCTGACCTTAGTTCTGGTAAAGTAAAGTTGGCTGTGCATAATGCTGGCAAGGATACTTTACTTACTTACAGTCTATGTAGGCTACAGATGCTAGGCGAGAACTTCTACAAAATCTCAATACAACTTTACTGTACAAGCTTTCCAACCGAACTGACTAAAGTAAAACGCGACCCCACGAGGCGAGGAAAATCTCCTCATCTGATTGGCTCCCTAATTGGATAGAAAATCAAGAATCATGATTTTTCATGGAGGGTTCAAAAAGTCAATCTACGACTTACATCTAATTCAAACGCCTCGTTGGACACTGCAGTATTTAAATATTTCATTTAAAATACACACTCCCTCTCATTAGACTCTTATATGGACAATGAAAAGTCAATGTAAATTACTATCCTCTATTTATGACTCAAGTTTGTAACAAAACTGAGCTCTTATCATCGAGGGGAGAAAACTACTAGGGCTTAATATTTTACAGGCGTTAGGTTTAGGCATTACAAATGTAACAGGAACATAGAATTCGAATGTTAAGCTACTTGACATTTAGTTAGGCACTATCTGGGAGCCTCAAAGATAGACATTTGTTTTTTTTACAGCTCATTCACAATAAAGTACATTTCAAATTAATATCCACACCTAACAAATGTGACACCGTTTGTAATAAACACAACAAGAAACATGTTAGGAAAGATGTTTAATAATCAAAGAAGTAAAAATGCTTCAAGCATTAAAATATAACGCATAAATGCGATTTAACGATCTATAAAATAATGACACTGATATTAAACACTTACAAACATAATCCAATATGCAAGAGAAAATGTGTGGCAGTCATATTTCTTTCCGATTGGGGTTCGGTCATGTCATGGGTAACCCGAATTAGTCAGGAAATCCATTGTATTTAACATCATATAAAACAATGACACTGAGCAAGGTGAAATCTTGATAACACGAATAGAAGCGTTGTACAGTTAATCACCGTTACCAGTAGCCACGCTATTTCCTTAGTTATCATCTTCTTGCTAGACATAATTGAGAAAATATTTCTACTGGAACGTTCGACGTTGAGATTTGAACTCGGCTCTTTTAGACAAACATTATCGTGTGTAATCAAAGGCAACTGGCGATGCCAGGAGTGAGTGTCGAAGTAATCCTACCCTCTGTCATTTTCTTGTAATTTTTGCCCCTCCTTTTCAATTACACTAGTCGTCGCCTGCTCAAGATCCTCGTATGGCTCCCTTGTTTATTGTAGCTTGAGCTTGAGAAGAAAAAATGGTATAAAATCTGTCATACTGAATAAATATAAAGGAACGAAATATCTCAACTTTAATTTTAATTTATATCTCACAGACGCTCCTTCTATAAAGAAGATTATTGCGTCCTACGCACACCCGTTTTCATTAGTGTTTTGCATGATGTTAAGTTACTGGTTTTCCTGGTTTGTTCAGGCAACCCATTCCATGTCCGTATGCTTTTCGGGAAGAAATAGTACTTATATGCGTTTGTTCTCGCATAAGCAGTAAGGAAAGTTTTCGTCCTTGTGATTAACTTTAACTTGAAGTCTTTTTTTGTGTGTGTGTCTAGGTTAGCTGTTGTTTTTTTGTTTGTTAATTATCTGTGAAAATTATCACCGATGTCTTGTATCATCATTATTTGTGGTATTTAGTAATTTGACATTCACAATCATGTCCAATCAGACATATTTATAAAAGTATCATTACAGATGCGTTGTTTTTAATAATAAAAGTGTGATGTGGATAAAATCAATAAGCGCCGTAAAGGTGTGTCGTTATTGACACGCACAAGTATCATTTTAAATTAAAAGCCTACATATTATTTGTTATAAATGGTCTCATGTCTTCAAAATGAAAAAAAATATTATGCAACGTTAACCACTTTTTCAAATGATGTTTAGTCTGGGACCAGGAAACATTGAAATACAAAATCTATTTTGCAATCTCTAATGGACTATTTCAAACAAATCAACAATAACAACATTTATATCTATAGACCTATTAATCATGTTAAAACTTGTTAAAAAACAATGAAAACAAAGAAATGAAATTAAAGTAAATCGATTGCTGAAATGATATAAATCAGGTGAGATATTTTTTATTGTCTTTTGTAGTAGCCTACTGTTTTAACAAATAAAACATAACAAACGAAATAATACTCTAGTATAACCAAAATAAATGCGTTTTATTTATCAACAGAATTTTAAAAGCAACACAACAATAGTCATCGCTAACCAATCTGGCAACTGGCATGTCAACCAACTTTGTGCCAGACATTTTATGGCTTCCGAAGATGAAGTGAGAGAAAATGAAAGAAAGAAAAGAGGCCAAAGAAATGACTCGATGGATTTTAAAGTTTATTTAATCGCTCAATGGAAAATAAGATTGGGGATTGGGACTACGTTATTAGATGCGCAAGCGGTGCATTTTAGGATAGTCTATAGAGCGTTCTCAGTGGGCTTGGCTTAGGTTTTTAGTGACGTATTTGTGTAAATATAAGAACCCACTTGAGGTACAAATGTAACGTGGTGAAGTTGTTGTTTATCATACTAAACTCACATATGAATATTGGCTATCCTACTCAAAAATAAGGAGGTAAATAGTAGTACTGTAGATTAATTGATTAATGTGATTAGGCTAGGGTCGGCTAGACCTATTTACACTTTCAATTTTACTTTATACGCTTACACTTTTAATGTTTCGTAGACTCGGCTAATGGCTAAGTTATAAGTAGGACAGCTACGATTTCAAGTGATAGTGTTGGTGAATAGGCTTTCTAGTCAAGTCACTAATAGGCTCACATCGTCTATGATCTATGTCTATGATAATAATAAAATAGCCTATTTTATTTAACATACATATGTAAGGGGTGGTAGGAAGATGGAAGGTCCTAGTCTGTGCAACTTCGGAAAACCCAAAGTGACCGTAAGGTCTAAGGCTAAAGCTAACTAAATTAAGACCTAAACACAAGACAAACAATATACATTAAGCACGACACAAGAACAACACCAGAAACCACACAACTAATAGAGACTGTAAATGGTATAAATTCAAAAGATCTTTATTTACATATACGTAATTCTATCAAAACCCCTATTCTATCAACTGCCTGCTAACAACTGCTAATCGAATCTAATCACAAAATATATAGGCCTAAACTGAATCTAAATAAAACAAAATAGATCATCTAAAATCAGACAAAAACAGAGAACTAAAATATCCCAGTTAGAAGACACACTAACAGAGAAAAAGCAAATAAATATATATTAGTAATATTAGCAATGGACATATATATATTCATTATGGTAATGCATTAAACATTATAAAAAAAGGATTATAATTATATCAACCCACATGGTATGGTAAATAAATAAAAAGCTAGCCAAAACAAGTAATAAATAATACTAATTACTACTGACATACCCGGTACAAATTATTACAAATTCAAAGATTATAATAAAACCACTGTATAAAATAAACCATAAATAAACTTAATATTATAGAAACACTAGTTTGAGGCATATAAATATACTCACAAAGCAGCAACGCTCAAGCACATAGCAAGAGGTTATAGCACAAAGCCTGATATTGTACCACTAGTCTTTTTATATCAATTTAAAAAAGGCGGACTATCCATAACCAAAAAACCCACACCCTCATACTCATACACACAATAAAATAGTACCAAACATGGTAATAAAAAAACAATAACAACAAATTAAACATGTTAAATGAAATTGAAATAAAATATTTATAAAAGTATAAAATCAAAATAGTGAAATAAAGAATTAGGACTATTTAAGTTTTAGGTACAGGTATTTACATAAATAAACATTTTGCCCAAGAATATTTTAGGACTATCTTTCCCCACAGGGAAACAACTCAGAAAAACACTAAAAACCCAGAAGTCTTTGTAAGAATACCACTAGGTTTTCCAAACTCAAAAAGTACAAAAATGTGAATAAAAACATTTGAAAGAAAATAGAATAAAAAACATAAGAAAAATTAAGTAACATGTAAAATGTAACCCTACAGGTTACACTCATCCCCCGCTTTTTACGTGTGCAGTCCCATGCACACAGTACCGGTAATGAAACAAATACAACTTAGTAACTAACAACCTTAAGAGGAATAAAACTACTAAAAAAACACCTGCTACTGTAAAGCAGTACTACACACAAAATTATATACAAAAAGTTCAAACAAAAAGCAATAATTTAATTACATTATTATCATCTTTAAAAGGTAAGTTACATAGCAAATATCAAAAATAGAAAGTATAAAATATGAATAATAAGAGCCTCATCTTGTCCGTGGACCTATGTCTCTTATACCGGTATTGTCAATCCTGTTGCCCTTTAGCAAATGAAATAATGTTGCGTTTAAATCTTCCAGTTTTGCCTCCAGGTAACACATGTGTTTTGAGATGTGTCCATGCATATGTCCTTCCCAAGACTGTTGCTCAAGGGGTGACAGTCGGGGCCAGCGTTCAGCTTTCGCTGGACAATGCCTAGCCAGATGGCCAGCTCTCCTACAATTGTAGCAGAGTTGTTTGCCTCTGCTCCTTCTGGGTCTGACATATGCAGGTGGTCTCGGATCCCGACCTGTTGGCAAGGATTGCAGATCCCTACTGTAGCAATATGGAACGTCTTTCACAGCTGTAATAGGCTCTACATTGGGAGCCAGGTGTATAGGATTGGGAGACTGAGGTATCGAACTAGGGGCAGGTTGCAATAATGAATTTTCATCCCCAGTCCAACGAATCGCAGCATCCCTGATAGCCAGAAATGAGACAGTAGGATTGCAGAACACCATTTCCTCTAGCTGGCGGCGGACCACTCGCTCTTGAAGATTCTCCAAGAAGCTGTCCCTGAGGTAGCAGTTCTCGGTCACTGTGAGTCCCAGTTCCCGCTGACGCGATGTAAGGGCTCGGTGGGCTGCAAGAACCCTGTGAGAGTATGCCCTGACTGTCTCTCCGGGGGCTTGCATTGACTGTAGCAAGATGCGCATTAACTGCGTGCAGCTTCTTTTCTCGCCATAGATTTGTTTCAACAGGGCCAAAGTGACCTCCGAGTCTGATGACCTGCTACAGTCATGACAGAGTAACTCTGCCTGGACAGAGTCTCCCAGATGTGCCCAAAGAAGAAAATTCTTTTCAGCCTCGTCAGTAAGCCTTCTGCTCCTCCAAGCTGCTCTGACCTCGTACAGAAATTCGTCCACCTCGTCTGCTGGGCCACCACCATGAAAATTGCGGACAACGACGTCCAAAGGTTGGACAATGATAATGCTGCTGTTCATTGTAGTGGTCTCTGGGCCTCCTCCTACAGTCATTCTAACTGGGATTTTTCTCCTAACAACTATAAACACACAAAAAAAGAAACAGAATAGACCTAACCGAAGGAGACAGTTACAAAAACTAAAAGGTACCTTAGAAACAAGCAACCTAAACAAAAGGAAAATATACGACAGAACAGCACTAAACCACTAACTAGGCCTACATAAACACTCTAGTACCAGCCCTAAAACTATAGAACAATCTAAGCTACAGCTAAAGCCTTAAGCACAGACCCCACTCGTGCTACCAAATGTAAGGGGTGGTAGGAAGATGGAAGGTCCTAGTCTGTGCAACTTCGGAAAACCCAAAAGTGACCGTAAGGTCTAAGGCTAAAGCTAACTAAATTAAGACCTAAACACAAGACAAACAATATACATTAAGCACGACACAAGAACAACACCAGAAACCACACAACTAATAGAGACTGTAAATGGTATAAATTCAAAAGATCTTTATTTACATATACGTAATTCTATCAAAACCCCTATTCTATCAACTGCCTGCTAACAACTGCTAATCGAATCTAATCACAAAATATATAGGCCTAAACTGAATCTAAATAAAACAAAATAGATCATCTAAAATCAGACAAAAACAGAGAACTAAAATATCCCAGTTAGAAGACACACTAACAGAGAAAAAGCAAATAAATATATATTAGTAATATTAGCAATGGACATATATATATTCATTATGGTAATGCATTAAACATTATAAAAAAAGGATTATAATTATATCAACCCACATGGTATGGTAAATAAATAAAAAGCTAGCCAAAACAAGTAATAAATAATACTAATTACTACTGACATACCCGGTACAAATTATTACAAATTCAAAGATTATAATAAAACCACTGTATAAAATAAACCATAAATAAACTTAATATTATAGAAACACTAGTTTGAGGCATATAAATATACTCACAAAGCAGCAACGCTCAAGCACATAGCAAGAGGTTATAGCACAAAGCCTGATATTGTACCACTAGTCTTTTTATATCAATTTAAAAAAGGCGGACTATCCATAACCAAAAAACCCACACCCTCATACTCATACACACAATAAAATAGTACCAAACATGGTAATAAAAAAACAATAACAACAAATTAAACATGTTAAATGAAATTGAAATAAAATATTTATAAAAGTATAAAATCAAAATAGTGAAATAAAGAATTAGGACTATTTAAGTTTTAGGTACAGGTATTTACATAAATAAACATTTTGCCCAAGAATATTTTAGGACTATCTTTCCCCACAGGGAAACAACTCAGAAAAACACTAAAAACCCAGAAGTCTTTGTAAGAATACCACTAGGTTTTCCAAACTCAAAAAGTACAAAAATGTGAATAAAAACATTTGAAAGAAAATAGAATAAAAAACATAAGAAAAATTAAGTAACATGTAAAATGTAACCCTACAGGTTACACATAATACAGCTTAAATCTTAATAAGACTTAAAACACAACACATCATTTAAAAAAATGCTCGAGCCATTATAAAACTTTATTAATAACAAACAGTAACATTAATTGAAGCTTGAATTTATTAAAAGTATCGGCCTACAGAATATAAACAATATACCTTATTTTTAGGTTTCAAGCCTATAGTGTCCGTTACTATAGACATCACCTTGCGATACTTTGCACGTTTCCTTTTTTGTTTACACAGGAATAGTTGAAGGACTAACGTAGGCCGCGCAAACTAAGTATTCAGTTAAATAGAACTAGCGGTCCATCTTATGTCTTTGATAAATCCAAAAACTATAATAAGATTTGCTCTATTTGTAGAACTTCAGAGTCGTGTTTCCCGTGCGCAGCCAATAATTATGTTGTCCAAAAGACTTCCGCTGTATACAAATTTCGATTTTAATCTTAATTTTCCATTGAATAAAATCATAGCGAATTACTAATCAGGAAGTCTAAAGGACTGGAAGTGATCGGAAATTTAACATTTCGAGTTATCAAATAGCAGAACTATCAAAGCAAGCGGTCCATCTTATTTTAAGCCTTTGCTCGAATAAAATATGCCACGCTAAATCAAAGCTCTTGTAGTAACTAGGATACGTAGGTCGAAGACAACACCACCTCTATACATTTAGCATTTACTCGTACGATTGCAGTAATACGCGTAATGATAAATATATACTCAGTAATAAAACATTAAAATGACATAAACAGCAGTTACACTAAAATAGAGAAGTTATCGAGTTCAGTTTTCGTAACTAAGCAGAATCCACGATGAATTGCAGATTAATTTTGTGGACACTCATCTTTACTTGTTTCAATTCCCGTAACGGCTTCAATGCAGTTGCAAATAGGCAACAACAACAGGAAAAAAAAAATAGTTGCAAACGGAAAGAAAAAGAAGAAAAAAACTCCCACCAAACTAAAGCCGCCAATCAGATCTGTTTGTCCGTCACGTAGAGCAAACATGGGAATCCCCCCACCGTCTCCCCATCTAGAATCTCCCTCCTCCCGTCCCACAATCCCTGTTCCATGGCCCTCGTCTTTCAGATGACCCAGTTTAACCCCTAGCTAAAAAAAAAAAAAAAAGAAGATCGCGTTGTCACTTCCGTTAATCCACGTGACATACAATTACGCAACACGTCACTGCAACTCGGGGAAATGCAGATCTTGGTAATGAATACACACGGGGGTGGAGGAAGGGAGGCGGGGGCAAGGAAGAAGGGGGCATGAGAAATTCAGTGTCATTCCACACACACACAAACTACGCTTCTTCAAGAACGCTATCTAGGGGGTAAGGAATGAGGAGCGTGGGTTCGTGTCCATCATTTTTTTTCTGGACAGACCAGCAGTCCCGTTGTGAGAATTTCATCCGCTCCATACGAGGGCCATTGCGCAGGGGTTAAAAAAAAAAGAACGATTGGGTTAATCTCATGATTCCAGAGGTTTAACTTGTCCGGGAAGTCCCGATAAATTCATGCAAGTGGATCTCGTATTCCTTTTCTAAGTAACACACACACACACGCGCGCGAACACACACACATACTATTGTTCACATCCACAAATATTGTGTTTACTACACAGAGGCACATAAGTATTGTTATAACTTTTAAAAAATAATCTTCCTTGCACTTAGTCATGTAAAAAAATGTATTCTATTTTAATTTTAACTTAACACAAACGTATTCAAATTACCACATGTATTTATATATAGCGCTGTTCATAACAAAGTCTTCGAATGCGTTTACATTTACCATAGGCTATTAAAATAAATCGAAAAAGTGTGTTTCACGTTAATATATCAATTTTCATATTTTAGGAAATTATATTTGGCGGTTTAAATTTCGTTCAAGAGTATAATTTTAAAATCCTTTAAATTAACTTCGCAGAACTTTCTTAGTATTTGACACATTTACCTGAAGTCAAAGAAAAACTTTTCTTGAACTGTTAGCCCCACCCCTCATCCCGATCGCGGCTAAATCAATGGGTTATTTTTAAACTGGGTGTTTTCAATTATACGTTATGGTGCACATTGTTAAATTCTTATTGATTGCACCTGACTGACATATTCATCCTTATGTTTTCAATTCTTTATATTAGTTTATTTCTTTGTGGGCGTAAAATGGCTATAATCGTCGACAAGCTAATGCATAACAAAAATGCATATGGATTAACAGGAAACTTGTTTTTTGATTGGATTCTTAAATAGTTGTTTTGTTTCTTGATGTTTCGTTTGTGTGTGTTATTTTTGTTTTTCGGCAGAACTGCTTGTAATGTGATGTGTAGGAGTAGTAGGATTGTAGGGGTCTAATCCACCCACTGGGAACCATCATAGCAGTATAATACTCTTTTTTATGTGTACGCTACGAAATGTTTAAATAGTTTTCATATTGTATTTAGAATTGTCTCGACAATTCATTTAGAGTTATTTATTTAAATGTCATTAAGGCGTTGACATTATTTGTGTAGAACTGTATATATTAGTTATATATTATGACTTAATAACACCAATATGTTTTATCGTAGTCTCTACATCTTTATAGTACGCATCTTCTTTTGCATTATGAAAACTTCGGGGAAATTCTGTTCTATCAATTTCTGCACCAAAGCTATATAATATATAAGGCACGCAGAGGTGTGGTTATGTTATTGTTTTGCATATAGAATAAAGAATCTACATATTATTGACCAGTGAGGCTGAATTATTGTACATACGTTTACTCATTAAATTATTCTTTTAACGTTCATCGGGTGGCTTGATTGTATTCAGTGCTTTTTTTGTGACCGGCGCGTACCGGCACCTTTTTCAATGTGGGGAAGAAATTATTACTTTTCTTGTATTTTAACGTTTATTATTAATTTATTATGTTATTAATTTGTTAAAATTGAATTATTTTAAAACTGCGCGCAATAAGAATTAAAATATAAAATGCGAAACTGCTTTAAAAGTTAGGCAATCCATCACTGAGTACCGGCACCTATTTTTTTTTACAAAAAAAAGCACTGATAGTATTATTTCATAGTTAACCAGACCATAGACTGGCGACAGAAGAACCTGGTTGTAACAACTCTAAGGTAGCTCTCCAGACCGGAAAACGAGATCCCGGCTGGTTTCAAACCCAGGGTTTGAACCAATCGGGAGACAAACACCATTTCAGTTGAACACGCTGTGGCTAGACCACCGAGCTCAGCCTTTGCATCTACAGCCTTTTTCTAAACACAGAAAGGCGAAATAATTACCCTGACCGGCTTTACCCATTCCTCCCTCCCTCATACAACGCGCCCCGTCTTCGCCCCAAAAAACTCCACTCTACAAGTCACCTTATTTGCCAACGTGTATGTATTCGAATCTCATCAATCAAAAACTAGGGGAGGGGGTGGGGGTAGGGTGTAAGTGCCAAAGCCAAAAAATAAAATAAAAAGCAAACCTAGCCTGCCCAAGGAAACTCAACAAAAATAAAAATGGGGGTAGGGGCGGGGGCGGGGGGCTTAAAATATGAGTACTCCTAAAGATAAATAAATCTATTGCATCCATTTGCCGCGGTGTAAATAAACTGTAAGAAATAGCGGGAAACACAAAAACGTCATCAGGAGGAGAGCACTCCTTATTTGACGAACGCAAGTTTTGGGGTAAGCAAATTGAATTTTCTTATATATCTTTTTTTTCTGCCTAGGATTTAGAGGAATTATAGCGGTTAGAGAATTTTCCTTTTTTTTTTAAAGATTTTAATTTAAGACCCTAAAAAACGCAATTTCTAGAGCTCTATGAGAAATTTCTTATTTCGTTATGCATAATTTATTGCACATATATAAGTTAAACAAATAGACAAATAAATTGTTTTATTCCAATTTATTCCAAGTCTTTTAGAAGCGTCGCTCCAAATATCCAAAATTTGAAGTAGCCCTACAATTATTGTGTGTACAACTTCCATCTAGAGAATTCCGGCCATTGAAAACAGTTTTCTTACAAAATTACGCATCAAACTATAGTAGAAGATCATTGCGTCCTATGCTCACCCATTGTCTGAGTCTAGTCCTCCTTTTTATTAGTCTTTTAAATGATGATAAGTTACTGGTTTTCCTGGTTTGTTCAGGAAACTCGGGAAGAAAAAGTACTTATTTTTTGTTCTCGCATAAGGTATAATGAAATTGTTTTTGTCCTTTATGTTTATCTGAGCACTGTAACAGTAACAGGTTGTTTTTGTGCTGTATTTCTAAATTAGAATGTAATGCCTAATGTATTATTACTAGCCTACGTTACTCTTTGCCATTCTCTCCTCTAGCGTTTCTAAGTTTAGTGATTTAACTATTGGCATTACTCCTGTCATTTGGGAATATTCGCTTCCAATGAGCCTTGCAGTTCTTTTCTTAATTTGTTTTCATTTTCATTTTTTTTCTTTTGTTGATGGTTCTTATGCATCTTTTGTACATCGAACAACGAGAACTACTGAGATACTGTATTGTTTAATTAAGAACTGACGAAATGGGCCTGGCCAATTTCTGGCCTTGTTCTGAGCATTTCCATCGATCTATGGCACCATTAAAGACCATAATTTCAAAACTAATTTTCCAGCTATTTACTCTTTTGCTATTACAACTTTTTCTTTAAAAAAAAATCAATATTAAAAAGAAATTGTGTTATTAAAAGCTAGTTATAAACACAATAATAACTCGCACTTTTAGCGGAAATATCTGATTAAAAAAAAGAGAAAGTTTTTGTCGTGGAAGAAATAGTGCACTTTAAAATAATAAATTCTATATGATTCCAGTAAACACGTGCCTTTGTGCCCTTTGCAACCTGGCTCTAAGATATACGTGTTACCCCATGGTTACCCCCCCCCCTTCCCGGTCTATAGAGTTAGGTAAGCAGCGTGTCCACAGCATACTCCAGCACAACGCCAAGTTCGCCATTACTTTCCACCAACATAAGAAGCCCATTATTCACCCAAGATCATGAGTAGACTCGGAGACACCCTCCTGACCTGGAGAACAAATATCTCTCCACTGGATTCGAACTTGTTACGAAACGTAAATTCCCTACATTGTAATGTTAATAAACCAACTAAATCATTTAAGCGAATTGCGTTTAAACGATATAAATATTTCTCAGCTCAAAGTTTCCCCCGGGTTTTTCCTAACCTAATTTGAGCATTATTGTTTTTTATTAACCTCGATAAAAACATGAACTGTTCACGCGAGTACAGCATGTCAAGGTCGATCGGTCTCTCCTTATTTTGTTAGAGCATTATTGCTTGTTCTTAATAAGAAGTATCTGATCACGCAGTCAACATGCAGGCTTGATTAAAATATTCGTGTCACTAGACTGTCTGGTTTTTCCAACGATTGACCCGTAATATATTTCTACGCGATTCGACACTTTTAGTCAGTTCTTGGCGTACAGCCGTTCGGATAACATCTAATATTAAGTCTCTGAGAATCGTTTCTATTTGAGTTGTATTATGAAAGATTTATTATTCTACTATTAACTACAATGCTATATGTTCATTGAGGATATTCATTACTAATTGGAATATGTGTATTTCTTGATTGTGTATATAATATTATTTGGATTCCTACTGGATTGATGTTGTAAATTAAACCAAATTTATCGTTGCTTTCTACACAACTTGGTTAACGTCAATATTTCAAAGTTATATACATGTGTGTATGTGTAATGTTTATTCAACTATATTAATAATCTACACTACCACTCAACATCAAGGTTCTTGCTGTATAATATGAGCCACATAAATAATTATACATGAAGTAAATCAACTGTAAACTCTAAAACTACGCTATGTGAATTGCCAGGGGATTATAAGAACCAGGAATACTCTAGACAACTACAAATAAACTTCAGAATGATATAATAAGATCTTCACTAATACAAGGATACTCACACTAACAATAACAATACTATAACTATCATTTTCATAAATTGAATGGGGGCTCTAGCCGTAATAACATTATAAATTATAATTATACTTGTGTGATAAATAGAAGGTCTCATCCATAATTTATTATGGTGAATAAATTGCCTTGTAATAAAATGGGTTTTGCTCGTCAGTGATTTACTAACAAACGTTTAGAGGATTTACTTCAACTTCAAGAATCGTTATACTATTTACACAAACTATTTACAACTGCCGTAATACATACTCGTAACTTGGATGGATTGTGTTGGAAAATATGAACAATATACAATATACTAAAGATTGTGATTGAATTGAACATTGCTATTGAGAATCGGAAAACTTAACTATTCAGCCTGGAAAATTATCTTGTGTATTACCTTATCAAACAAAGTAACTCTAAGAAAGTATTATTTTTATGACCTTGTTGTGACAAATCTGAACTGTGTGGTGTAGTGAATTATTCAAAGGACAGAAAGTAAGTTGGACTCTTTATTGTATTATTAACAAGATTTATAGTAACTTTTAATATATAAAATGGAAGCCACAAATAATCTTACATTGGATCCAGAGATATTTGATCTAACCTCAGAACAGCTTAATAAAATGTCAATGATACAATTAAAAGAATTGGCTAAATCATTGGGCATTTCTATCACAGAAACTAGGCCATCAAAAACTAAATTACTTCAAGAGGTAACTGAGTGTTTAAGAAAACAAGGTACACTAATTATTGAAGAAACTACTGCTAATGATAACATTAATGATGAATCAGATGATGAATTACCTTTTCCTATAACACAAAGAGTGAAGCATACAACTGGTGACTTAAGTGAAGAATTGAAATTTAAACTTGAGTTAAGAAAGATGGAATTAGAGATGGAAAGAGAAAACAAGAGAATTGAGATGGAAAGAGAAATAGCAAGAGAGAAAATAGCAAGCCAAGAAAGAATTGAGCTAGCAAGGTCTCGTACGTCAAA
Organism: Anisus vortex; assembly: GCA_949126835.1. Taxonomy (NCBI): domain Eukaryota; kingdom Metazoa; phylum Mollusca; class Gastropoda; family Planorbidae; genus Anisus; species Anisus vortex. The sequence continues at coordinate 27,863,731 of OX421502.1, read as the reverse complement.
TCATTCGAATGCAAGCTCTGAAGCAGATGCAGAACTGTATAAGTTTAAGAAACATATTCCAGTTTTTGAAGATAATTCGGTGGAAGAGTTCTTCATGATTTTCGAGAGAAACGCTAGAGACTATCAATTTCCCGAGGGCAAGAAAGCTATACTTCTACGCTCAGCTCTGATCAAAGGAAAGGCACTTGATGTTGTATTAAGTCTTACTGAAGAGGAATTGTATGATTATGAACTGATCAAGAATAGAGTACTGCTAAGTTATGCATTAACACCTGAAAAATATAGAAAAGTTTTTCGCGAGTCTAAGAAAGAACAGGAACAATCCCATGTTGATTTTCTAAGACAGAAAAAGAAATATTTTGAAAGATGGATTCGATCCAAAGGTGTAAACAAAGACTTTGATAAATTAGCTAATCTTATGCTAATGGAAGACTTTAACAATAACATCAGAGGTGACGTAAGAATACATTTAGCAGACAAAGGTGTAGAACAAGTAGAAACAGCAGCAGTAATGGCAGACGAATACGTTATTATCCATTCCAGCAATAAATTTACAACAGTTGATAAATCAAAATTCCAGAATCGAGATATGAAGGTAGAAAAGAAAACCATGAATCCAAATGAATCCTATCAATCAAAGAGACATCAGCAGAGCAATGAAGGTCCAACAAATTCCAAGCCAACCTGTAGCCATTGTAAACGAATTGGACATACTAAGGAAAAGTGCTGGATATTGAATGGGAACCCGAATAAAAAGAATGTTGTCTTATCGTATGTAGCAATGCCAAAACAAAGAACTCATGTAAATGTAAAGAAGGATGTTAGAACTCAAACAGAGATACCTAGTGCTAATGCAGATAACCTGACAAAACACACGTATCTAGGAAACTTGAAACCAGAAATAGTTCCTGAAATAGAGACAATGGTTTTCAATAATTCTAATTCTAATCTGAGCTCCAAGGAGTCTATATCAGATAGAACCACCATGAGTACTAAACATACCTCTTACAAAAATAACTTGGATACAGATCTCATCGATACTGAGATACCAAGCAATTGTTTACCATTCATTGAAGAAGGTACCGTGTCATCCATAATAAATGGTGTCACTAGTGAAAAGAACATCAGAATACTCCGTGATACAGGGGCTGAGGTTTCACTACTTTTAGAGAATACTGTTCCTACGTCACAATCGACATATACAGGACAGGATCTCACTATTCAAGGTGTATCAAGGAAAAATGTACAAGTTCCTTTGCATCAAATACAGCTGAAGAGTGCGTACTTCACTGGAAATGTAGTTGTGGGTGTATACAAATCACTTCCGTTTAAAGGTGTTTCTTTAATACTGGGAAATGATATTGCTGGAGATGTGGTGCATTCCATATCCAAGAAAAAACAATGCCTTAATAAAAGTGAGAGCTTTATCAAACCTATATGCATCGTCACTAGAGGTATGGCCCAACAACAAAAGTCTGTCGAAACCATGTCAAAGTCAAAAATAGAACCAGAAATTGACCTACAGGCAACTTTCCTGGCTGACATCTTGAGTGGTCCCTCAGTCAAGACTACTGAAAGTAATTTGTCACCTCGACAATTACTCCTATTAGAACAGAATAGAGATTCAGGAATTAAACACCTGAAGAAAAAGGTGATAACTGAACAGGAGGCAGAAATTAAAGGAAATGGATTTTTTCTGAAGGAGGGAATATTAATGCAAAAATGGAGAGATGTGAAATGTGATAATGACAATTGCAGAGAAGGAAGTCAGATTGTGGTACCAGCCATATATCGTAATGACATCTTACACATGGCTCATGATACGCCATATGCTGGTCATCTAGGAGTGAACAAGACTTACCGTCGAATTCTTCCGTACTTCTATTGGCCTGGACTACATCGTGACGTCACAAAATACTGCAAGTCATGCAATACATGCCAGATAGTTGGTAAACCTAACCAGACTATACCGGTAGCACCTCTAAAGCCAATACCTGCCTTTGCAGAACCATTTAGCCACTTGCTAATAGACTGTGTAGGTCCTTTGCCTAAAACAAAGACAGGACACCAGTACTTATTCACTATAATGTGCACTGCCACGAGATACCCTGAAGCTATTCCGCTACGCACCATTAACGCAGATAAGATATCTGACGCACTGATTGCATTTTGTTCAAGATACGGTCTTCCAAAGACTATACAGTCAGACCAAGGATCTAACTTTACATCAAAGCTGTTTAACCAGGTCTTAAAGAAACTAGGCATCCAACATGCAACTTCAACTGCGTACCATCCGCAAAGCCAAGGTGCCCTAGAAAGATATCATCAGACTCTGAAAACCATGCTCCGCACATACTGTTTTGAGAACACTGAAGACTGGGATCGCGGTATTCCATTCGCTCTTTTCGCGACTAGAGAAACTGTGCAGGAATCTCTTGGATTCAGTCCGTTCGAGTTAGTGTTTGGACATTCAGTTCGAGGACCTCTAAAACTGTTGCAGGAAACCTTGTTAAATTCTGATGAAGAGACTGGACTCGTAGCTTATGTGGAACAATTTAGCAATAGAATCTATCATGCTTTTAATCATGTTAAAGATAATCTTTTGCAGGCTCAGAAAAGAATGAAAGGGTACTATGATGTCAAGGCCAGATCCCGATGTTTCCATCCTGGTGATAAAGTCCTCATGTTGACCCAATTGTCTGGACAACCCCTGAGTGCAAAATATACAGGACCATATCAGGTTTTAGATAAAATCAGTGATGTAACATACCTTGTAAAAACCCCTGATAGAAGGAAAACACAGAGACTGTGCCATATAAACATGCTAAAACCTTATGTTGTTAGGGAAGAACAAACTGACATTAGGCCAGTGAGTGCTATCAAAACTGTTGAAACACCCCCGCCTAAATTTAAAAAGACAATCATAGAAAGTAAACTTCAGAACACTGAAGCACTTAAAAACCTCAATGATAAACTGGCACATCTAGACTTAGGTGAACAGACTTCTATCAAGGGTTTAATCTATGATCAGGTAAATTTGTTTAGTGATATTCCTAACAAAACAACTTTGGTTACCCATGATGTAGTTTTAAAAGATGATAATGTTAAACCTGTCAAACAACATCCGTATAGGGTTAATCCCATACAACTTGAACACATCCGTAAAGAAATTGATTACATGCTGAGAAATGATATAATTACTCACAGTAACAGTGATTGGTCATCCCCATGTGTGTTGGTTCCCAAATCTGATGGTTCACTACGCTTTTGTGTAGACTATAGGAAATTAAACCAAGTGACAAAAACAGATTCGTATCCCATACCACGGATAGATGATTTAATCGATAGAGTAAGCACTGCAAACTATGTAACTAAGATTGACTTACTAACAGCTTATTTCCAAATCCCATTGACAGATAGGGCTCAGGAGGTATCAACTTTTGTCACTCCTGATGGATTATATAAGTTTAAAGTAATGCCATTCGGAATGGTCAATGCTCCAGCTAGTTTTCAAAGACTAATAAACACTATTATCCATGATATCCCACAATGCCATGCATATCTGGACGATATCGTAGTGATCAGTAATAACTTTAATGATCATCTAGATCAGTTAAAACTATTATTCCAAAAACTAAAACAGGCTAATCTTACTATAAACCTAGTTAAAAGTCAATTTTGCCATGCAGAAATTGAATATTTAGGTCATGTAGTGGGTAATGGCAAAGTAAAACCAGTGAATGCCAAAGTCAAAGCTATACAGGAATTCCCTGTCCCTAAAACGCAGAAACAACTTCGAGGATTTCTGGGTATGGCCGGGTACTACAGGAAGTTTTGTAAAAACTTTTCTATTATCACTTGCCCTTTGACAAATCTCTTGAGAAAGAAAAATCAATTTAAGTGGAATCAGGAATGTGACCAAGCCTTTAATAATATAAAAGACATACTGACCAAGGCACCAGTATTAGTCTCACCTGATTATACTAAACCCTTCAGAATAACGGTAGACTCGTGTAATACAGGAATGGGCGCGGTAATCTCACAAATAGGAGATGATTCACTTGAACATCCCATTAGCTTTTGTTCAAAAAAATTTAACCCACATGAGGTAAATTATAGCACAATAGAGCAGGAATTACTAGGACTTATCCAAGCATTGAAACATTTCAATTACTATGTAAATGGTTCTCAGTTCCCAATCGAGATATTCACTGATCACAATCCACTAGTATTTCTTTCCCGCATCAAACAAAATCAGCGCATCCTAAGATGGAGTTTGTTTATTCAAGCTTACAACTTAAAAATAACTCACTTATCTGGAAAAGATAACATCGTCGCGGACACCCTATCGCGTATGTAACAAATGTATAAGGGGATAACTTCATGTATATATTCTGATAATCCTAACTAAGAGAATTGGATCATTTAAAAATAAATGCATGAATATATGAATATGTTGTGATTATTTTATGCAATATCTTATGCCTTATTTTATGCCATGAATATTTCCATTTGCTAAAACAAATATTATTATTGTTGTAGAGAAAAAAAAAAAAAGAACCTAATAAGTTACTTATAAATATTATGGATTTATGAACATAAATTTTCTTTATTAGTAAGATAATGAATGAACAGAAATGTACATCCTTATTTTGAAACAATCAAACTATAGTTGTGATTATGTAAAAACCAAAATAGAGTAATGTGCATACACTTCACATGCTTACACACTTAAGATTAAATTCTTACTCTTAAGTTTATTTAAATATTAATTTCATTTAAGTTGAATTAATTAATGATTGAATTGTTTAATATGATAACATTAGTTATGCTGATTTTTACCTTATAAATAAGATGATGATGTTTATAAGGAATGATATCTCAGAGAGTATAATTTTTTTTAGAATAACGCGAACATGTGTTATGGTCTAAGGATAACTTGAGATCCTATATGATGAGGGTTTAATAGAATAAATTATTTCCCTTACTTGTCTTATTTAACGGACTACCCAGGTGGAGTCAGTTTTTTTTTTGTATATTGTTTAGAACTAAAGTTAAGTGCAGGCGGTTCTAAAAGAAATTGCACACTTCTATTGTTTAGTATGCAATGTTCTTTTCCTTTTGGTATGGGCGACTGTTACGAAACGTAAATTCCCTACATTGTAATGTTAATAAACCAACTAAATCATTTAAGCGAATTGCGTTTAAACGATATAAATATTTCTCAGCTCAAAGTTTCCCCCGGGTTTTTCCTAACCTAATTTGAGCATTATTGTTTTTTATTAACCTCGATAAAAACATGAACTGTTCACGCGAGTACAGCATGTCAAGGTCGATCGGTCTCTCCTTATTTTGTTAGAGCATTATTGCTTGTTCTTAATAAGAAGTATCTGATCACGCAGTCAACATGCAGGCTTGATTAAAATATTCGTGTCACTAGACTGTCTGGTTTTTCCAACGATTGACCCGTAATATATTTCTACGCGATTCGACACTTTTAGTCAGTTCTTGGCGTACAGCCGTTCGGATAACATCTAATATTAAGTCTCTGAGAATCGTTTCTATTTGAGTTGTATTATGAAAGATTTATTATTCTACTATTAACTACAATGCTATATGTTCATTGAGGATATTCATTACTAATTGGAATATGTGTATTTCTTGATTGTGTATATAATATTATTTGGATTCCTACTGGATTGATGTTGTAAATTAAACCAAATTTATCGTTGCTTTCTACACAACTTGGTTAACGTCAATATTTCAAAGTTATATACATGTGTGTATGTGTAATGTTTATTCAACTATATTAATAATCTACACTACCACTCAACATCAAGGTTCTTGCTGTATAATATGAGCCACATAAATAATTATACATGAAGTAAATCAACTGTAAACTCTAAAACTACGCTATGTGAATTGCCAGGGGATTATAAGAACCAGGAATACTCTAGACAACTACAAATAAACTTCAGAATGATATAATAAGATCTTCACTAATACAAGGATACTCACACTAACAATAACAATACTATAACTATCATTTTCATAAATTGAATGGGGGCTCTAGCCGTAATAACATTATAAATTATAATTATACTTGTGTGATAAATAGAAGGTCTCATCCATAATTTATTATGGTGAATAAATTGCCTTGTAATAAAATCGACACATGTCCATTGGAAAATTGGACGGAGAACCAATATGGATTTGTCTGGGCATTTTGAATGACATAAAGTGCTGTTGATTTTTTTCTAAGCTCTTCTCGTGGCATCGCCCAGATTCCTCCCGTCTATCCCAATTTTTCTGACTTTATTTCTCTACCTCTCTATTCTATTCTATTCTATTCTATTCTATTCTATTCTATTCTATTCTATTCTATTCTATTCTATTCTATTCTATTCTATTCTATTCTATTCTATTCTATTCTATCTATCTATCTATCTATCTATCTATCTATCTATCTATCTATCCATCTATATATATATATAAATATATATATAATATATTTATATATGTATATATATCTTTCTATCAGTCTAACGGTCTATCTATCTATGTATGTATATATCTATGTATCTATCTAAGTATCTAAGTATATATCTATCTCTTTCTCAGTGTTGTGACCTGCAGAATTGTCATAAAAATGTCATAGAAACTCTTTCTGAGCTTGATGTATTGTTAGGCCATTCCAGTTTGCCCTTTAATTAATTAATTTATTTTACTGATGTCCTAGGGCCCAACAACTCCACGAATTCTGTCTTGTACTTCTTCATTGGAACTTTGGACTTTGTAGCAGATGTCAAGACCATTTCGGAAGCATCTTATCTCCCTTACTCTATACACTTCTTTCTAGTTCTACTGTTAATAATTGAAAGCAACTTACCGTGCTAAAAAATATAAAGAATAAACTACTGTACATACATAAATAAAAAAAAATACTGCCCTTATAAACACAGTTCTAGAGAAAAGTTTTAGTTAAGTATCAAATAATCCACGATATTATCTCCCTTTGAACCACTAGAAGTTCAAAACGCTATCATTATCAGCCTTTGAATACTTCGTTTGATAAAGGGATACAATTTTATTATAAAAAATAAAACCAACCCTGTAAACTTACAGCTTTAAATAAGAATACTTTTTAAACGAAGATTAAAGAAAGGAAAGAGTGTGTGATCGAGAGAGAGAGAGAGAGAGAGAGAGAGAGAGAGAGAGAGAGAGAGAGAGAGAGAGAGAGAGAGAGAGAGAGAGAGAGTAAAAAGAAGTTTAAATTGAGGATTAAAAGATTAAGGCAGATTAGTGTATTAAAGGTTGATTACAGCAAGGAGCTAACGGTACGTTGATGATAGATATTGACAAAGTACCGAGAAGCGCCGTTTTTTTTTTATTAAACTGCGCGAGCGACGCCTGTATCACATGACCCTCCAAAATCATTAGGATTATAGAGTATGTGAGACGTTACAAAGTGTGCTTGTGTGTGTCTCTGTGTGTCTCTATGTGTCATTGTGTGTGTCAGTGTGTGTGGGCGCGTGTCCGTGTCAGGTTGAAAAAGGGGGGGGGAAGGGGGTGGGGAAAAGGGAGTATAAGCTGCTTAAAGTCTTTGGTGGGGTGGCGTTGAGTAGTTGGGGGCTAGAGAGGGAGATGAGGAGTGGTGTATACAAAAAAGGGGCGAGGGGGTTGGGGGAGTGGGACGGGGGCGGGACAGGTCTTTAGGAAATGCCATCGGTACTTAGAAGGCTTGTAGTGGAGCTCAGAGTTACTGAAGCCCGACATATAAAGAGGTAGGGGAGGTAATGTAGCAGCGATGAAGATGATGATACCAGAACGACCACACATTATTTTTCTTTTAAAACGTCTTCACTCTCATTGCTTACAAGTAGTAGCGTCAATAAGGAGCGGGCTATAACAATATATTGAGAAAATTGAGAGGGTCCATTCTTATTATATCAAAAATAGAAGAAAAAAAAAATGATTTTTACCTCTAATGACAACTCGTTCATTGATTTCCTTTGTACATCGTTCTTGTTATGGAATGATGTTATTTAATAACAGCCAGATTTCAATCACATGTAAAGTATTACATAAAGCTTGCCCAGGCAATAGTCTTAGATCAATATATGGCACTGGAACCCTTGTTCATGCAATAGTCAAAGATCAATATATGGCACTGGAATCTTTGTTCATGCAATAGTCACAGATCAATATATGGCCTGGAACCTTTGCTAATACAATAGTCATAGATCAATATATGGCACTGGAACTTTTGTTCATGTTAAAGTCGTATATCAATGTTCAGTGCCGTTGCTAGGGATTTGGGGGCCCTTGGGCTTGGCCTCTTTAGGGGCCCCTGAATTTTTACATTCGACATTATGACATGAGAAAAACACAATGCGGACACTGATTTGGGGGCTCCCCTCAAGTAGGGTCCCGGGGGGGACTTTCGAATTTGGACCTCCCCTCCCCTTGCTACGCCACTGTCCATGTTTTATACAAGATAAAGAAAGACAATGAGAGATAAAGGGCACAATCTTGAACAGAAAATCGCTTGTAAAGATTTATGCAAAAGTTAAGTGTTAAAAGTGGGTCAGGAGGCGTACCGAATGTCCCGGGTTCGAATCCTGATGAATGATACTATTTCTTCCCGGGTCTGTAGGGCCCCACTGGGTCTACCCACCTCTGACATTTAGTGATAAGTAAGGCGGCTGGTAACGGTGCTGGCCACACAACCCTGTTGTATGCCGTGGACCACAGAAAGGTGTGCATGCTGGCTACACTTGCTCCTAGGACCAAAATCGGTCTGATAGAGTACTCACTTATAATGCGTTATAGAATAAATTTAGACTGGATAGTGGTTCAAATTTAATGAAATATCTTTCAGCTTCAAACGAAATGAAGCAGACATTTTCCGATTAAGTCAATTTAAGTTATAAAAAAAAACAGCTACTGAAAACAGGAACGGTGGAAAGATTTATAGAGGCAGGGAAAAAAATACTGTTACCCATCGGACGGAAGAGTTATTGACCCTGAAAAACAACAACCCAGGAGTCCAAGAAAGAAATATGGCGACAATGCTCATGTCTTGTAATGAGGCCCCAGTGTGGAAAAAAATAAAAAAAATAAAAAATAAAACTTTAAAAGCCTTTTCATTAAAATGCGAACGTTTTCTACACTGAAAGCTAACGCGTGAACGTCAATCAACTTCCGTTTTATTTTTTTGTTTTCCTAAATTTTATACCGCCCCCATTTCCCCCCCCCCCCCCCCATTTCCCCCTCCCCCCCCCCCCGATCTCATTCCCGCGACATTTAGAGCGTTTATTAATTGTAAAAAGATCGAATTGACCCTCTCCCCTCCACATCCCACATTTTACTCCTTTCCAACCCCACCGTCTTATTCTCGAGCATTTCTTTTCAGTTTTAATTATTTTTTTTTTATCCTTTTTAATTGGCATTTTGAAAAAGTAAACGTTTCTTTAATTTTTTAAATAAATATATAATTATTTTTATTTTTTTTGCGAACTGTTTTAATCAAGAAGCGTTTCTGAATTTACAATTTACACTGAAAGATTAGCAGTGAGAACATTACATAGAATATAATGTGCTGATGTGGATAGTGCTGAGACCGTGTCTGTGATGTTGAACACACTCAATAAACAACAACAGTAAGTTTCAATTCAGATGTAGGCCTATAATTCAGATAAAAAAACAGGCAACCAGTGATGTATTTGGGCATTGGTGTGAGCACCTTATAAGGTTTTACAGATAGAAGATTATTAGTCAACTAGGCCCAAAACTCTTACAGGGATCGGTTGGCGGCAGGGATAGAACCCACGATGTGTCGGTTGACAGTCCGATGAACTGACCGCAGGACCAACCGGCCTCACCTGTTATCATAGTGTAATATAATATAAAATTTTCTACAAACAAAGAAAAACACATGTTTATGACATAGGAATAGAAATTAAAGGAATTATAATTAACCATAACGCACACAATGATTTATAGTATAACAAAAAAGACAAACGGCATAAAATATAGCAATCGTAACAAGTTTACAAGAGGAATATAATAAATAATAATAAAAAATACCGTAACATAATAACTTGGCGTAAATAGGATAAGCCTAGCAGTTTCAAGGACTATAAGTCTTTATATGTCGACTCAATGACAAAGAAAACCTATGCCTTAATACAATAACTTAGAGTAAAAACCGTTAGCAGGGGGCATAATGCTTAGCAGGAATATGCTTAGAAAAAAAATAAATCATACTTATCATACCTTAAACGAAAATGATAAAAATTATGTTAACAGCAAGAAGTTCTGATAGAACATGGCTTACTATGGAACGCTAATTAACAGCAAGGAGTTCTGATAGAACATGGCTTACTATGGAACGCTAATTAACAGCAAGGAGTTCTGATAGAACAGGGCTCACTATGGAACGCTAATTAACAGCAAGAAGCTCTGATAGAACAGGGCTCACTATGGAACGCTAATTAACAGCAAGGAGTTCTGATAGAACAGGGCTCACTATGGAACGCTAATTAACAGCAAGGAGTTCTGATAGAACAGGGCTCACTATGGAAAGCTAATTAACAGCAAGGAGTTCTGATAGAACAGGGCTTACTCTGGAACGCTAATTAACAGCAAGGAGTTCTGATAGAACAGGGCTTACTCTGGAACGCTAACTAACCGCCCTGGATCTCGGGGGGGGGGGGGGGGGGGGGGAAAGCAAAGAACTAGAAAAACAATAACATGAACCAACACGATTAAAATAAAACTTTTGCATTTGCAGTAACTTACTTTTTATTTCATTAATTTATCCATATTCGTTTTAGACTGCTAAAAAACAACAACAACAACAAAAATAACTACAACGAAACTTAGACGTGTATTTAAAACAACATTATAATTGAACCAGTTCATTAGATCTTTAATGTTTGTATAGGTTAGTGCACGTGTATATGGCTGACAATTATTTTTGGGCTCCGATGCAAGTCCTACGACAGTCAAATTCATGTAGATATAAATCAGTCTAGCCAACATTTACCTCAGAATAGACTTAATTGGCGTGAAAACGTTGATTGATAACACGTTGACAATGACACTCATTTAAGTTGGTTAGGAAGCCGCAAGGGAAAGATAAAAAGTAGCAACACCGGGCGATAAACTGCACCACTGAGCTATATATATTATAGCTCAGTGCACTGCACAATATTGCAAGAACATTTAAACATCAAGATGTTGACAACTACGAGTTAAATATCTTCCCAAAATAGTAATGTACAAAGAATAACGATCCATCAGCAATGTCTATATAAATTGTATAGAAAACGGAGTGGTTAACATACGTGGAATTGGTCACATGTCATAGGTTAATTTAGTTCATAAGACGAACAATCTCTTCAGGCATAACCACTGGACCAACAAAAAGACCAAAAATTACAGATCTGATAGCGCCGCGAGTGAAGAATTACTACGAAACTAAAAGGACTTCCACTTAATTATAAGTCCGAACTAACGAATGCCAAAAATGAAAGAAACAAACCTTGTCAAGGAAATAGTAAAAAAGCCGATAATTTATAAAAGTTATGTAACATTTTTAAACGGTAAATGATAAGGAATCTCTACATTAAATATATTATATATATAACATTTTATTTATATAATATTTACAAACTACACTTAGTGAATTGAAAATCAATATTCCTTTTTGAAAAAAAAACAGCTAGAGGTCAAATTTAACACTTTAAATACATGAATGTACTTTTTATAAAAATGACTTTCGTGTAAAAAAAATAATTGAATCTACACTTTATCTCCCTTGCCTAAATCCCTAGAGGATTACCGGTACACGAGGTCACTAAATCATCGAGAACTCGCAGCTAATATTATATTCGCTGCTTCTGCGATACAAGGGAGAGAACTGTTGTCATCCAATCCCACCCGGAAGCACCACGCTGCTCGTTTCGCATCGGGAATACCCACAGGGCACAGTAAGGGCAATTACTTGACGATGACGAGCTAAACCCAGGACGCTAAAAGTGATTTTCCGTGATGGGGGAATTTTTCTTTTTTTTTTAGTCTTATCAAATCAACAGTTAGGAGGTTTGCAAAACTGCTGGTAAACTCGAAAAAAAAAAACGGAATGAAAACTTTAAAAAAAAACACATTACCATAAATATAACGGAATAAAAAAAAAGTCTCAACATTCGTTAAAAAAAAAAGGCGATATTCTATGGCTATTTTTATTTGTCTGCATGATATATTTGTGCGTTAGATTGGGCCCTTTTCTGTTAACGGTACAGAGTTTGGATCTCAAACCATGACGTTTATAGTACATTGTAGACCAGTATCTTCGGAATTTCTTGTATAGACTTGAGTTCATAATTTGCATAGAATGAAGCGCTGCTATAAAAGAAAAAACAACGTCTCGTTAACAGTAGGCCTAGAAATCACAATTGATTAACAACTTCGCTAGAACCGAAGACTAAAATAATACGATGGACAGCTCGCTTTAATAGTTCTGCTATTTGATGAATCGAATTACTTCTTTTCGGAATTCCCGATTCCCTTTTGTACAGTGCACTTCCGTTTTATTTAGTCGCTATGATTTTCTCAATGATAAACTAAAATTAAAATCAAAAGTTATATACAGTGGAATTTTTTAGGCAAACGTAGGAGCGTAGAAGTAATTTAAGACAGCGTTGTTGTATGCACACGGAAAAAGAACATATAAGCTCTAAAAATAGAGCGAGCGGTCCAACTTATTATAGTCTTTGATAGAACTTCAATATGCAACTTTATTTACACAATAAAATACACTTGAGTGAAAACATAAACAGAAGAACACTAACTTAAGACTTACAATTGAAACACGGTGTCCCTTTTGTGACGTCAGTCATAGTCATCTATGACGTGTTAGGACAATTTGGCGCACTACCCTAAGAATTGCCTTCCAATACTTAAAGCGTATGGCTTTCGCGGCTACATATTAAAAAATATATATTTCTAAGCTATTCTGAAATAAGGTCACATGCCATACTAAATTTCCTTTGTCAGGAGTTTGTGGAGAGGAAGGGGAGTAGAAGCAACAAATGTAAGTTTGGTGTCACGGAGATTGTGACAACAAGAAGAGCCATTACCGAAGGGCTCAGTTCAAAGCTAGAACCCATTACTGTCCTGTCTATGATAAGATCAAGAATAAAACTGATTTAGACCGTCTTGTTACATTATTTTTCTTCAATGACTAGTTCTTCAATTTATACAGCTTTCCTTTTAATATTTCAATTCTGATATTGTGGGTCAAATTGCAGTCTAAACTGATTCTCATAATATGATATCTGATATTGCTTTCATATAAAAGGTTTGATGTCATGTTGAATTAAATATGCCTTTCCGGTTACATTTGAAATAGTAGTCTTGTATTTATTTAGAACTGTTTTTTTGTTGTGAATCTTTATTTGTTTTGCAGTATGCCTATCTTTATTTATATTATGACAATCAAGGCTCATTCGACGTCAAATTTACAGGCATTTTGTTACTTTCTTATTGACATACAGGCATGGAATAGTTTGCGTATATAAGTTTAGAAAACCAACAACTTACCATCATTTAAATTTAAATCGGCGGACACGCGAAAGACGCAATAGTTTTTTATATTATAGAAGTATCTTCAGCAACATAATATGAGATCATTCTGAAACTATATGTAGAACGATATTGACATTCTGTGTGATTTATAGGCCTGTCCCTTGGACAAAACTAAGCTGCAGTATTACTAATTAGTCTGGCTGTATTTTTCTTCTTCTTTTAAAATGGCGCTAAAACATAAAAAAAGTATATTGATTAAGTTTTACACTTTCTGTTCAGCAACGCCTTTCATTTTATATTTATAATGTTAAAAATCAAATGATCGTAAATCTTACTTTACCCCCCCCCCCCGGCCACTTTACATACACACACAGATTTACACACGCGTACTCAAACTCACTCTCACTCACATACGCATCAGATATAAAGTAAAATATAACACGCAAGTCTTTTTTCATGGGAGTTAACGCCAGTTTGTTTTCTTGAAGCCAAAAATTACACTGTTTTAAACCGCTGACAGTAATGGCCGAGAAAATTGTAGTAAATTTGATCGAAGGTTCCTTAAACACGTGACTGTTTGGTTCATCACATCGATTGGTTGCGTCTGCCCCACTTCAAAAACATGGCGTCGAAGAAAATTTTTTCCAGAATTTTTTTTTGTTACAGCCTCGTTTTTTTTTTCTACGGCGTTATTAATAAAATAAATTTCATAACAAAAGTTTTTTTTCTATTGTAACATGTTTATGAAGGCATAACATTTGATCATGGAAATTACATGTCATTAATGGATGTGGCTTTATAAACTAAATGCCATGTTAGACTTGACGCACAAATAAACTAGCGTCATAAATATATGTACACAAATTATAAATAATAATGTGTTACACGCATAATTGCTTCGCGGGGGTTTACGCATAGTCCACACAATCTATTTATGATTTCTGACCTACGAAACGTTGAATGGAAATTGTCTTGACCCTACAATCCATTTATAGTTCGTGGACTAGTGAATAAATTGTGAAAACTATTGTATGGATAGTTTAGTTTTTATATACTGTGCCGATGTGTTAATGCTTTTAATACTTGAATTCAATGGTCAAAATCACATTGCTAAGAATATCATAATATTCCACCTAGTTCTATAAATGACTGCTATGAAATATCATCCTGCTAACATCAAGTCCATTTAAATTAGTTAGTTGGAATGGTTATGGTTAAAAGCTTAACCGCACTTTACTCAACTCCTTTCGTGACTTTTCCAATGATTCCCAAAGATTCTTTTGGCTTTTCATTAATACGATGTGATGCCAGTTGGTAGGAACACGAATCTCTTCTAGGATATTCACAAATACAGGCTAAGTTGTGGCATCAACGGGGCTGGTCCCATTGCAATTCGGTCCTTGTTTTTGGAGGCTATATCTAAGAATCACATTTCATTTATTGGTATACAGATGCAAACGAATATCAGAGGTAGTAAGAATGAATCTGAATGTCTTACGCTGGAACAGATTAGTTTGTGTGAAGCGTCACTCAGTCTAAGCAGCGTCGTTTTGGATAGAAAGAGTTAACCAAGGGTTTGCGACCCCACAAGCCACACGTTTACCAGTGAAATCTTTGAGTTTGTATTTCCAGTAGACCAAAAAGATTTTTACTATTCACATGCAAAAACTAGATACCGCCACCAAAACAACACTAAACAACACCAAAAAATAACAAAGGAAAACAATTATAAAACTTAAACACACGATTGGAAATGAAAGAGTTATTGCCAATCATTGGACAGTGCCGAAGTACCACGCCAGAATGATGCACTGAGTGCGAGACTATTCAGTTCTTTGGTCCAAGGCTAACATGAAAGTATGGAGGTAAAACAGCCGGCCTTCAATGTTGCCAATCTATAGAGCATGTATAATTACTGTAGGTACTCCGGAAGTCATGCCAAATCTACTCAATACTTATATATATATGATATGTATGTTTAAAAGAAGGGATATTTTCTCAAGGCTGTTAACGTGCATAACTAATACCAATGGAAGTGACGTTACACCAGTTCTCCCGTTACCCCTAATCCCCGACCGACCCCTCTTTTCTCCCCAATATTTGATGAAATGCCTTGCAGCATTCTGAATACTCGCCTGTCATCATTTGTCACTGACATCTCCGTGTCATCATTAGTCACTGACATCTCATTGTCTTCTATAACCAGGCAAACAAAAGGAAGGCGATGGCTGAAAACCTTGCGCTATGCCTTACTGTGGAGTGTGTGAGGGTCTGAGGGTGTGTGGGTGTGCTAGTGTGTGTGTGAGTGTGTGTGTGGGTGCGTGTGTGTTTATGTGTGAGTGGGTGTGCTCGGGTGTGTGTTGTCTGAACCAATTTATCTTACTCTCTTGATGCACCGTACACAATATTCAACTAATGTTTTCTCGCCAAATTGAATACGCGAAGTGCATTTTGGTTTTTAGCCATCCTCCTTTCACCCTCTTTTGTTCTTTCCTTCTTTTTCTCTCTCTCTCTCTTTCCTCTCTCCCTCCCACCTCTCTATGTCTCTTTTTCTCTATTTTTTCTTCCTCTTTTAATTTATTTTAGAACGAAAAAACGAAATTAACCGTTGATATTCTAAATGATCCTAAAGCTGCACAATTCACTAAAAAAATAAAATGTAAAGTGTTCTTTAATGCACAAACATTGTCATGTTTGTTCACAACCATTATTTAACGTTAAAGTCCTTGAAAGGTTTTCCCGTCAAAACTTTGCCCACTTTAGCTAAATGCCCCGTTCTATCCACTCGTCCGTTGACTAATATTGACTTAATGAGCATGCATGTTTAATTTTATGCTCATAGACTTAGAGCTGTTTCTGCATTTTTTTCTTATTACGGCAGCATAATGTATGACAGTAGTTTACTGTCTGTATTCGTTGCTTTGGTTTTAAATGCCCCCGCCCCCTGAGCTTACATTATGTTTGTTGGCAGCGCTTTGCACATGAAATTATTATTATTATTACTACATTTTATGGCATATGGTAGATTTAATATACTAATTCGATGACATCTGTAAAGTCCATATATTCATTCGATGACATATTATGTTACATTTAGTATGTACATTTCAGGATGTTTTAGGGTAAAAACTCAAGAAAGACATCTCCACAATAATGTACATAATAAATATATACATTTTTCTAAAACGTAAAGTATCCCGTCGGACCAAATTTATCCATAGTGCCGGTGAAGCAGCATTCACCAGTTTCTATGGCCACGGAATACTAGGTGATTGTGCGGCCAGCGCTTTGCACAGCCGCCCAACTAAGATCAGGTACCCATCAGAGTTGGGTGGACTTAGGTACACCCTCCAGACCCGGGAAAAAATCCTAGCCTTCCCCAGGAATCGAACCCAGAACCTTCGGTACGCCAGACGATCGCGCTGCCACCCTAGATATAAAATATACTCTCATTTAATATCTAATGCCACGATAATAGAGAATGAATAAATGCACACATCCAGTTTATTAACTGGATATGAAAAATAAATGGCCATTTTAAATGTCAACAATAGTCATGAAAAAAAAAATTAAATATAAATTGTATTCATAGAAACACCCCAGAATGGCGCACAATATAAACTTAGCATTTATTTTTCTGATATTTTAAAACTAGTGTTAAAAACAAACAAAACAACTATTATTATAATCATGCAGAAGTCTGCTAGACACAAGAAAAGGGCTGATTATGAAGGAATCGAGCCTTATTACGAGCCTCAAAAACATCTGTCAGTAATTTTCTCTTGTCACATTGATCAAAGATTATAATGACAGCAGAATTTGTTTTTGTGTGTCATTTTACTTGTTTTTTGTGTGGTTTCTAATCATTTAGTCAACATCTGAATTTCATGTTTTTTCTTTTTCAAAAAACGTCGAAAATGACAGAAAATAGAAATAACAACAATTACAGGACTAATTTCATAAAGGAAGAAAACATTGGAAACTCTTCATTTCTTTCAATTAAAGTAAAATAATCCATACTCGCTAAAACCTCTTTTTTTTTTCTCTTTATATTTCTCTTTCCTTCTTGTCTAGAAAAAAACAACAAAGTGACAAACAACGGCATATCGAGTTATTAGTTGTACATGTGACACATCCTGTAACAACAAGACCCACGAGTGTGAAATAGTCTACTTGATCCAATAACGGTGTGTTCTACTTTTTAGACAGAGGAATTAACTTTTATCTGATCTTATACAGAAGATGATTTGCGTCCCATCGCTTATCCGTAATTAATTCAAGTTTAAAATTTTTATTTAGGGTTCTAGATGACGTATAGTTGCTGGTTTCCCGGTTTGTTCAGGCAACCCATTCCAATGTCTATCTAACTAGTTAATAGAATGTTGTTGTGGCTGAATTTCCAAGTAAGTAAGAATCCAATTTGTTAAAACTTGGTTTTGGTTTTTGTCTGAATATAATTTAGAACGCTACCTTTATTTTAAAGGAACGGTTCTCTAAAATATTTTTGAGGTTCACCAACGTAGTGTAGACAGGTGAAGAGTTAAGTGACCACAAACGTCCCATCTTTTTAATTTGCATCTTTCCTTGGGTCATCTCAAGATCCAGGATTAACATACAAATAAATCGCCGTGTGTCCCATACTAAAACTACCGTCAGTGACCTGACTGTCTCTCCCTTGAGGACCGGGGATTAGTGTGAGGAAAAAAAGAAGCTCTGTTTGACGTCATAAATCATAGTTTCTCAACGGGGGCAATATCGCCCTTCCCCACTGGGGGGCGGTGAGAAGCTTTAGGGGGGCGCTGACATTGCCGGGGGCGATTGGGGGGGGGGGGGGGGGGTGAAGGGCAAGTGGGCGGTACAAACGTACCTGATATATTTAACACCTCAGCTATTTGAATCGATTCGTTTTTGGATGAAATGTGATGTAAACGCAAGTGCTGCTAAATATCTTATATCCCCAACAGTAGGCATACATATTATTAAACTAATAAGAAATAGGAATTGCAATGACTTTTCTATGAAGTAGGGTCAGTGTTTGGCAAATATAGTGTGCAGCCGGCTGGTCCTGTGGTTGGTTAGCCGGACTGTCAGCCCTGCTGACCGATCACTGTCGCCCTAACATCTGCTAATATTAATGATATTTCGATATCAGTTTTGCCGAGATGTCGTTAATGTGTTTGGCATTTTGTAAAGATCAAAATACTAATGTTGAGCGGTGTAGATAAGTAGTAATTATACAAACTGGGTAGTTATTGTGATGCTTAAAAATATACATATAAATTCTTTAGTCATATAATATTTATATAATTGTCTCATACTTTTTACAGTTTTATCATTTCAAAGTTATATATTGTAAATTATTATTTTATAAAAGAAAAAAAACAGAAATATTAGCTCAAATAAATCGGCCTTATTATCTCCCTTTAATTAAAAAATGTTCCCACATTTAATTCAATAGTGATGCCGAACAAGTTCTGTTTTGTAATATAACAAATATTACTGATTATTAGACCTAAGGCTTTTGGAACCAAAATTGAAACGAAAATAGACAAATTGCTAGCAACACACTAGGTCACTAGGCAAACGATTCACATTAATATTGATTTTTTTACACCTTTTGTTAAGGCAATTTTTTAAACTATTAATTCTTACAATATGATTTCTTTTCAGTTTTTTTTAAAGATAATTAATCACATAAAAAGTCTAGTTCCCCTAAAAAAATTGCGGAAACTATGGTCCAGATGGGCGGAAGGGGGGGGGCGCTAAAAGAAAGTCGGGGGGGGGGGGCGGTGAGCCGAAAAAGGTTGAGAACCGCTGTCATAATTGCTCGTGGATGAACACCCGAAGGGGAGGCGAGGCAAAAATGCTTTAGACTTAGCCTAGATTATCGCTCCTGTTTTCTTAGACTATCCACTCTTCCTGTCCAAGCATATATCTTGATTGTTCGCGGAACTGTCTGCATTTTTTTAAAACTCTACATGTTACAGAATTTTCGAAAAATCCGGACTTGTAGATTTTGGTGTTTGTTTGTATTTTAATTTTAGAACCACTATACAGTTTATAGTATGACATGTGTTCTAATCCTTTTGAAGAATCTTTCACTTTAAAATATGTACACTAATTGCAATGCAAAAGTCTAAAACTAGACAAAGCAAACAAATAACTTTGAACGAAAACTACATTTCCTGTAGTTAAGTTGGTCTCTTTCATTTTTTTGCGACAATTAATGCGTAATTGCCTCACTGTTTAAAGCAAGTTTCCAGACACTGTCAATCACACATTCTGGGCATAAAGACTATACCAGGGTTTGGCAACCTTTTCATAACAGTGTTTACTAAAAAAGATTTCTAATTCATTCAGCGTGCCAACAGCCTTTACGTCATCCTTTTTTTTTCTTGTAGATGAGACTTGATTTATCTATTTTGGGAGTCATCCGCGTGCCATTGAAAATCGCTCTGCGTGCCAAGTGTGGGACGCGTGTCTTAGGTTGCCGATGCCTGGACTATAGGCCTACTATATTCACAAAGCGCCGTGTGGCGCCAAGTCATAGCGTGAGTAATAGAATTGAAGTGGTGTTAGTCTTCTATTGATAAAATAATATCTAGGCCTATGTATGCAACATGATGTTAATTTTCATCCTATCGTATAAGAAAAACCCTTTTTAAAAGAAATCACATGCTAATTTTAACTACAGTAACTATACAATTAGAAGAAATAGCAGTAACCACTCCTTTCTTCACCTTACCTCCCTTCGCAACATCCACAAAAAAGGGAATCAATTTTACATTAACAAAATTTAAAGGAGGACAATTATAAAACCGTACTCATATATATTTCGATCAATTATACAATATAGGAAGATAACTGTACGTATTCAGGCGAAAGCTAACAAGAACACACTGATAAAAGTGACAAGAACACACTGATCAAAGTGACAAGAACACACTGATAAAAGTGACAAGAACACACTGATCAAAGTGACAAGAACACACTGATCAAAGTGACCAGAACACACTGATCAAATTGACAAGAACACACTGATCAAAGTGACAAGAACACACTGATCAAAGTGACAAGAAAACACTGATCAAAGTGACAAGAACACACTGATCAATGTGACAAGAACACACTGATAAAAGTGACAAGAACACACTGATCAAAGTGACAAGAACACACTGATCAAAGTGACAAGAACATACTGATCAAAGTGACAAGAACAAACTGATCAAAGTGACAAGAACGCAATGATCAAAGTGACAGAGTGTGATGAAACGGTTTCCGTTTCAGATCTGTTTTGTTGTATGTATTAAATCACCCTTGGATCAGGCGTCAAAAGAAGTTCGAACTACTTTGACTCAACAGCTTGCCAGAGATTGCATTCTAATGAACTGGAAACACCCCAATAATTAACAAGCAGCCAATTCCTTGCGCAAATCGAATACGCACTGGACATCCGGTCAAACTTAAAGAACCCCCTCCCTCCCCCCCTTCCCCCACCCATCCCTTTCCCTGGGTCCAATCAATAAGTACGTTACAGAAATAAAAATTCAAAGCATTAAAAAGAATCACGGACTAAACACCCAATTAAAATTTTTCCTGTCGAAAAAATTCAATTCTTCTTTTCCAATACAGAGAAAAAAACACACACACACACACATACACACACACTACACACACACACGCATACACACACACAACAGACAAAAACTGTCTATTCTGTAAAATGTTGGCATATTTGCGACGCTGTAATTCCGTAATTATCCGATTACATTAGTGCATCGCTCGGCGTGTGCCCTGTGGCAGTTTCTCTCTGCGGGATCGACAGGTATGAACGGTATCGTTCCGTACGATACCGAACCAGTTTCGCCCGGTTCCAAATACTGAAATCGATCTTCCTTTTTTCACACCTTATTATTATTGTTAGTTAGTTATTATAGTTATTTAGTTACTGTAGTTAGTGAGTTAGGGATCTTGTTTTAGACTTGTTTCACGTTCTAGCCAGAATGTAATTGAATTCGACTGGGTGATGCATCATGGGAGTGCCTTCGTTAAAAACAGGCGTCGCGACAATTAACTGTTTGTGGGGATGTGGATAACGCGACGTAAGATATATTTATTTACTTCGAACAGACTCGAGAAAGAGTTTGACACACAGATCGAAACAGACATGGGTGTTACATGGAAGAAAAAAGAGCGAAAGAGAGATAGGGGTACTGGGGAGTAAATGATAAGAGCGATAGAACGAGGGAGTTAGGGTGAAAGAGATCTAAAGCGCTAGAAAGATAAAGAGAGAGAGAGAGAGAGAGATGAAGCTATATACATTATATATAGAGAGGAAATGCTTCCCTGGTTGGTGGATTTAGTGTATAGTCTCTTACAAGTAACAAAGGGATTTTAGGGCTATCACAATGCACAACTGTTTTAGTCTTTAGTCTGTGTTGACAAGTAAGAACTCATGTATCGGCACCGTTGTCCCCAACCACCAAACCTTGGCGCGAGTTTTAATTTGACAGTTTGAAAGTGATCTGTTTAAATCCACATGCCGTAGAAACTAGAAAATTACGCCATTTTATATGTTTGGGAAACGGACCAATCGCGATTGCGCATTGAGCTGGCCACGCTAGCCTATATGGAAATAGACACAGGAAACCTCACCCACGCCGGTTAATCCTTAGGACACTAAAAATAAATTTGAAAATGCATTTCTTTGCTAGAAGTAAATTGTACGAACGGTGAACTGGGATTTTTCGGGGTAAGGGGTTGGGTACACAAGATGGCGGCTGATGACGTTCACATCACAGAATAAATATAGAACAGAATGCGCAATCGCATTTTTTTCTGTTTCCGGAAGTAACACCGACGCCATACTGTTTAAACGCAGCGGTCCTGGTTACACTATATATTTATGCTTTTTTACAATGTCTTTTTCATCGAATCTACAACTTCGAACACCCAAAGCTAATGTTTCAGGCAAAAAGTACAAAGGCTGCTGTGTAAAAAACTGCAAAAATGATGCGAAAACGATAGATTATCGTACAAATAAGCATGTCAAACTATATGGCTTTCTTGACCTCGTAAAGGATAAACAACGGAAAGTTATAACCTCATATTACTTAATATTAGTAGCATTGCTTTAGTCCTAAGCTTGCTAAGAGTAGATATCAGTAATAAATAAGCATTTCTCATTTTACTATAGTAGCGTCTCTAGTGTCCGCTGCCTTGAATGAAAAGAAAATGGCGGAAGTCGAGTTTCACTTTTAGTGACTGTGCATATAGGAATTGCGCATTCTGTTCTATACCTATTCTGTGATTCACATCAGTGGTGACCACAAGGACTCAACAAGTCTGCACTAAGTCTGATGCGCCAATTCTGTACACATCTTGGACTCCCCATCGTTCGTGGAATCTGATAAACGGCGCCCACACCCCCAGCGCTTTTACACTCACCCCCTTACACAAATTTTTTTTGTTGTGTTTCACTCCATGTCAGGCATGTCCTCACTGGTCAGTCGCTTCCAGGTCACGTGCCAGGAAGTGACCGCTTGAAGCCGGTCCGTTGCATTAGTCCATGGGTGAGAGTTGAAATTTGATTGTGCTCTATAAAACCAACATGCATTTCACGCCCTCTTCCCACAAATCAGCTGGACATCGCCCCCCCTTCCCTCACCTCCCATTTACAATTCTCTCACTCCTCCTTAAAAAGAAAAAAGAGAAACAGGAAGGGCGTAGTCATTGCTCGCTTTATGCGGCACGCACGTTCTGGCTAGTGGACTCATAAAGTTTGTCCTTACTCCCTCCCACCCCCTTCCCAACTCCCCAAAACTTTTCCCCACAGCACCCCTTTTAAAATTCAGAACGCAAATAATACAGCTCTTCAAGGGAGGGGGGGGCAGCCATGACCAATAAACAGCTATCAGAGTCGTGTCCGACTAGAGGCGCCCATGTTATGACTAATCACCGAAAATACTGGCCAAATGTTGGCAGAGAAATGAACGGAAGGTCGAAGTCGTGTTGCAAAAATAGCGAGAGAGGGAGAGGCGGGGCCATTTGCATTGTTACAATTTTATTTTAATTAAAATAGAATGCGCAATCAATTTACAATAGAATAGGCAACCTCACTAATTGCCAGCATTTGGCGTGCATTTTTGGTGGTTAGTCATAACATGGACCCTATGCAGTACACGACTCTGAAAGCTGTTTATAGGTCATGACAGCCCATATGAACTATAACATTAAAAATAGTATAATTGAAATGCACATTTTAAGCGAATTTTTTTTAATTTAGCATTCATTTAATATCTTAGGGATTATTATGTAGTGCGTTTAGCCTGCGGTCTTATTAGGTGTAATAGGCGACATTTAAAAAGTCAATAATGTACAATAATAATGTGTAATGTACAATAGTGTACTATTGTTATCTAATTGAAGAGCTCTATTTGCACATTGAATTCGTGATCACAAGTTAAAGTAGGTGCATGCATTTTACAGTATTCTATTAAAATATCTACTTGATATATATTATATTTATCCCCTAATGAAACTTTAAATTTATCTATAATATATATCTCCATCCAAATCTATCTCATTCAATCCATTCACCTATCTATCTACCAATTTATCTAACTTTGTATTTATCTAATCAATTAGCTATCTATCTTTTATCTATCTATATACCCTTTATACCAATATGTCTTCTCTCTTTCTGTCTATACATCTATCTATTTATCTATACAACCCACTCTTCCCCTATCATGTGCTGCTTGATAGATATTTGATAATTTATTAATATGACTTGTCAATCATCATTTTTTTCATAAAAAAACATACACCGTAATATACAAGTAGTTTGTTTTTCTTGATTTCAATTAGCTCTAATACTAGAAATCCTTCCTAGAAGACTTCTACCCTATAAAGGACAGACATAATGAGTAAATCTTGATGCAATTGGAAGAGGCTCGAGCCAAATTAATACAGCCTTTGATATGGGCGGCGTTGGAAAGGCAAAGGTCAAACAGACCCACTCCCCCGTTCGTCGATCTCCAGAAATGAGCTTCCTTTGACATTTGATGACATGCTTCCAGCTCAACCGCAGAGCGTGAGTACACCGAGAATTCACGAAACAATTACACGACTGCATCAACCAATTTATGCCCCGCTTTTTCTGAAAAACCACGTCATGGCGGAAATTTGGAGTCATGGAAAATTAAGGAAATTGTTTGTGTATTCTTTTTTTTTTGTTTAATTTATCTCGAAATTTTTCCGCTCAATGCATTTATATTTGGGTCGTGAATATAAATGGGCTCTGTGGAGAATGTAATATTTATACAGTGAACCCTCGTTTGTCGCGATAGATAGGTTCCGAGACCGATCGCGATAGCTGAAAATCCGCGAAGTAGGGACACCGTATTTACAATATTTATTTAACGTGTATTCAGACTTTTGAAACCCTCCCTTTACGTACTGTTAACAAACGACCCTTTACAGTAATGAACAGATATTTACAGTAAGTACATGCAATACACGAAATATTTGGGCCTTCATATATTGCGAAATTTCCGTAAAATCCGCAATTTATTTTCTCATATAATATAATGAAAATACTCTGCGAAGTCGTGAATCCGCGAATGTCAAACCGCGAAGTAGCAAAGGTTCAATGTATGTGGAATTAAAATAACTACTTTGTACTCCAAATCCTAACATTAAAGCTGTGCATTCAGTACCTCAACAAACCGATGGGGCCTTAAGGCTAGTGTAGAAAGGGTACACAACTTTCCTTTTTTTTTATCATTGCTCACAGGGGCGTTATGTGGCCAAGCCACTTGGATATATAAAAAAAACTACAACTAAATTTTAATCTACTTTGCTCGAAATGATCTCAGGTTTACTATCGGAGTCTGGATCGATTATTTAAAACAGGGGTTTTTATAATCTTTAGATTATAGTGTGCCAAAGTAGGATTTCTAAATTATTCAGCGTGCTAAAAGCCTAAAGTCATTGTGTTCTAGCACTAAATGTCTTGTAGATGCGACTTAGTTTCCTTTTTTTTGTGGTGTCTTCCGAGTGCCATTGAAAAATCGTTCTGCGTGCCATGTCTGGCACGCGCGCCGTAAGTTGCCGACACCTGATCTAAAATACCCTGGAAGCTCATGAAAAATCCGTCGGCTTTACTGCACCTCATCGAAAGGTACTCAAAGCATTCCCGCTAGACAACGAGTATTTACAGTTGTGTATACAAACTAATTAGAATTAGAATTCTCAACCTTCTTACAACGATATCCAAAATAATCTTCGTGAATCGTAATACTTTGTGTTTTGTACCTATAAAAAAAAAAAGAAAACAATAATTTTTTTTGTTATAAATATAAATATAGCTATGAAGCCACCTCATCACCCCACCATTGACCTTGAACTTGTCCAATCAAGACTGGCTTATTTCGGCACCGGACACAAAAAGTGCAAATAGAGACACCCTCATTCCCGCTGACTGGAATTCTGATAGTGTCATTAAGGGGGCGCTCAGCAAACCGTTGTCTAAGTGACAAAGAACTGCTCACTGCGAGATGCTTCCACTGGTTCCATCCCTCCACCCCCCCTTCTCCCACCCTAGTCTTCTATCCCCACCATCCCCTCATCCATTCAGCCCTCATCTCTATGCTGGTTTTGTTCTTTGACTAGCGTAAAAGATTTGCTAGGCAAATATTAGAAGTGTTTCCTAAAGGCTTAACACACAAAAAAGAGGAAAGAACAAAAAAAAGATTATAATCGTTATGTGTACATGGGCGGAGCAACCCTGCCCACCTTATTGAGCGGTGGAAAGTGGGGGGACACATTCACTCAACACACAAACACACACTCACACACACGCATACACACACAAACACACACACACTCATACGCACACAAATGAAACGCACTCGGTACTCACGCATCACAAAGAGGTTGGGGGGTGGGGGGGGATAAAAAAAATAGATTATTTCTGTAATTATTGTGTTTGGAATATCGACGCAAACATAACCAGAAAGAAAAATGGAGACGCCACACACCCTTGAATTTACTGTCCAGAATTTATACGATATTTTACTGTGAGCAACACTGAGCATTTAACAATACGCGGGCTGCAAGAGGCCCACAGGGAACAAAGTATGCGACGTCTCAAAGTATATTCGTTTTGCAATACAGTTCATTAGCGAGTTAATGCTTCCTATATTTGCGGTCCACATTCACGCTCGAGTTTCTTTATTCGGCCCGCGTTAGATTTTGTGTTTACCAACCTTGTTGTACAGCCTTCTAGCGTCATTTCACTAGGCCTGAACTTTAATAAAACGTTACTATTACCTTTTCTTATCTGTTACAAATTCTACTATAAGAAGATTATTTGCGTCCTACTCTTATCCGAGGATAGTGTCTTGATTTGCAATGGGCCGTATTGCTGCTGAGAGTTAACACCCTTGCCCCTTTTACAAGTCAATCTTTTATGACTGACTTGTAAAATTACAAGTCAGTCATAAAAGATTGACTTGTAAAAGAGGCCAGGGTGTTAACTCTCAGCAGCAATACGGCCCATTGGATTAGCGTTTTAAATTATGTAAAGTAATTGGTTTTCCTAGTTTGTTTATGTAACCCATAGGTTCTCAACATTTTTCGGCTCACCGCACCGTTTACAATTTTTTTCCGCTTACCGCCCCCCCCCCCAACTTTCTGTTAGCGCTCACCCCCCCCCCCCTTTCCGCCCTTCTGAACTATGGTGTCCGCAATTTGTTTTGGCAGACTAGACTTTTTGTGTGGTTAATTATCTTTAGAAAAACTGAAAAGGAAACATATTAAAAGAATTAATAGATCAAAGAAAGCGTTTGACAGAGTCTGGCATGAAGCGCTGTGGGCAACCATGAGAGCATATAACATCACCCCCAACACTATTGCAGTCATTAAAAGTCTGTATGACAATGCTACCACTGCAGTCCTCCACAACGATGTCACTGGCAAATGGTTCAAAACAACCATTGGCGTGCGTCAAGGGTGCCTACTCTCTCCTACACTCTTCAACATTTACCTGGAAAGGATCATGACCGATGCACTGGAAGACCATGTCGGGACAGTCAGCATCGGTGGGAGACAAGTCACCAATCTTCGCTTTGCAGATGACATAGATGGCTTAGCTGGCAGTGAAGATGAACTGAGGGAGTTAACAGCCAAACTGGAGATAACATCATTAGCGTATGGCATGGAAATAAACGCTGAAAAGACCAAAGTTATGGCAAACATGGAGTTTGAATCCGAAATACAAGTGGGCGGTCAGAGACTCGAGAAAGTCTGTTCCTTCAAATATCTGGGATCCATAATATCTGATGTAGGATCCAAGCCGGAAATTCTTGCAAGAATAGCCCAAACAACTGCTGCAATTTGCAAGCTAAAAAACATTTGTCAAAGCAAAACAATCTCACTTTACTCAAAGATTTGACTGATGCGCTCCCTGGCGATGGCAGTTTTTATGTACGGCTGTGAAACATGGACACTTACAGCAGATCTCCAGAAAAGAATCAGAGCCATGGAAATGAGATGCCTACGTAAAATTTTAAACATCTCCTACAAAGCTCGAGTTACAAATGAGACTGTCCGCGAGCGAATCACCTACGTCATCGGCCCTCATGAGGATCTACTCAGTGCCATTAAATCCAGAAAACTCCGATGGTATGGGAATGTGGCAAGATCCGAAACCATCCTGCAGGGCACAGTGCGAGGTGGAAGAAAGAGAGGCAGGCAGAAGAGACGATGAGATGATGACATCAAGGAGTGGACCGGCTTGTCTCTTGCAAACTCCCAGAGGGCGGCGCAGGACCGAGACAAATGGCGCAAAATTATCCAACTGTCAAAAAATGGTGCCCCAACGACCCTCGCTCGGGTTATGGGATAGAAGAAAAAGATTAAAAAATAATTGCCTAAACAAAAGGTTTATAGTTTAAATAAATCAATATTAATGTGAATCATTTGCCTGGTGTGTTGCTAGCACTGATTGCTAGCAATTTGTCTATTTTGTTTCAATTTCGGTTGCAAAAGCCTTAGGTCTAATAATCAGTAATATTTGTTATATTACAAAACAGAACTTGTTCGGCACTACTATTGAATCAAATGTGGACAATTTTTTTAATTAAAGGGAGATAATTATCAAGTTTTATTTGAGCTAATATTTCTGTTTATTTTCATTTATAAAAAATAAATGGCTTGCAATTTATAACTTTGAAATGATCAAACTGTAAAAAAGTATTTGAAAATTATATAAATAATTTATAACTAAAGAATTTTTTTTATGTATATTTACAAGCACTACAATAACTACCCAGTTTTTATGATTACAACTTACTGCTAAATTGTAGTATTAATGGTTTACAACGGTTTAATAATCATAAAGGACATCTCGGTAAAACAGATTAGAATATCATCATTAATAATAGCAGATGGTAGTGCGACAGTGATCGGTCAGCAGGGTTGACAGTCCGGTGAACCAACCACAGGACCAACCGGCCTCACATCATATTTGCCAAATGCTGACCACTACTTCATCGAAAAGTCATTGCGATTTCTAATTCTTATTACTATAATAATATGTAGGCATACTGTTGGGGGATATCGAGTGGGATATCAGATATTTAGCAGCACTTGCGTTTACATCACATTTTATCCAAAAACTAATCGATTCAAATATCTGAGGTATTCAAGTTATATCAGGTACGTTTGTACCGCCGACTTATCCTTCACCGCCCCTCAATCGCCCCCCGGGAATGTCAGCGCCCCCCTAAAGCTTCTCACCGCCCTCGGGGGCGAACCTATTATGTAACCCATTTTATGCCCGGATGCCACTCGGAAATACAGAAAACTTTTTGAATAGGAAAAGTGTATTTTACTTAGGTTTATTTGTAATATATTGTTATTGCGTTGTATTTCCAAAGACTAAAATAAGATGGACCGCTTGCTTTGATATTTCTGCTGTTTGATAACTTGAAACACTCTATTTCGGAATTTCCGATCGCACCTTGTCCTCTAGACTTCCGGTTTAGTAATTTGCTATGATTTTCTCAATGGAAAATAACTATAAAATCGAAAGTTGTATACAGCGGAAGTCTTTAGGCAAGTTCCGAAATCATTTAGGACAATTTAGGACAACGTTGTTGGCTGCGCACGGAAAAACAACAATACTTAAAAGTAAACTCTCAAAATTGAGCAAGCGGTTCATCTTATTATAATCTTTGGTATTTCTAAGTTAGAATTTATTGCTTCAGGTATTATTACTACATTTCTCTTTGACCTTCAGTCCTCTTGTGTTTCTAGATTTAGTGATTTAACTATTGGTGTTATTTTTGTCAGTTGCGAATATTCACTAACAGTGAACCTTGCAGATCTTTTCTGGATTCATTCTAGCACTACTGTACCCATGGGCCTCAAAGCGGCGTAGTGTGTAAACCGCCAGTAATTTCTTTGAAACACCGGCGGGCTAACGCATGGGGGACAGCCCCCGCAGCATGTCCGAGATCCATTGCACTGCCGAGAGGCCACCGGGTCTCGGTGGGGAGGAAGCAATGGATGCTGCAACCCCGTCTCACGACCCACCCGGTGCCTGGATGCCTGTGCCTATAGTACAGGATTTGTGCTACCGGGTGACAATGCAGATTTACGGGAGAGCCACCCCACGATAATGATCCTTAGGGGAACCGCAGTGAACGGTCGCTGGCCTGCGGAATCCTTCCCTTTTACATGGCACGCCACGCCTTCGGCGTGCCGTGGGGTGGCTGGATCCCGGACAGGGTTTTAAGTAACCCACTTCTAAAGCGTTACGCCCCGGCTTAAGAGCTTCGGCTCGTCCGGGTTTTGAGACTTTTTACAAGGATTCATTCTAGCTTTTCAAAACCTTTTTTTTTTAGCTGATAGGCCCCATACAGAAGATGCATATTCTAGTAAAAGTCTAGTTAATATTAGTAATGATAGGTATCATTTTCGCTTGTCCTTGTTACATTTATAGAAGTTTCATTTTATAAATCCTAACGTTTCTTTTTACTTAAACAATTCTTTAACATGTGAATTCATAAAAAATGTTTCATTTATATTACTCCTAAGTATTTTGCATTTTTAGTTTGGATTAAACATTTTCCATTATTGAAATAGTTTGTATTCATTAATGTCGTTTTTCTTTGATACTCTAGACAGTTGACACCTTTCTGGTCTGGAAACACAAACTCCACTGAGAGCGTATTTCCGTTACGATAACCACATGGGAAATAATAACTCCAAAAACGACATGCCTATAATTTAATAATACAATCAATGAATGCAACCAGCGCAATCAAGATTTGATGACGTCAATTTCCTGCAACTATGGCCGTTTATAAAACTTTGAAGCTCAGAATCAAAATATAGTTTAGTTTATATGAGTTTTCTAACACACAAAAAACTATCTGTCCATATCTATGCAGACCATTTATCTTTTTATAATATATCTTTATATATCTAATGTATTCATGAATCCATCTATTTATCTATTCATAATTATTTTTATTTATCCATAATTCATCCACCCCAGTCTATAAAAGAAATGGATTAGGCACCGAAACTATATTCTTGATACAAAGCGCCCGCCATATTTTTAATTCTTTCACTTAGCTATAAAATCATATTTCTTAAACACTGACCTGTAACTATATTTCAAATGACTATGACCTCCTTTTTAACGTATATATTAATTTGTTCTAATTAAAGGTGATCTATTCTTATTACTCGCATATATGTAGGCCTATAAGTGAAGGAGTAGAAAAAATGTACTTTCCGCTCGCTTCAATGAAAACAACCAAATTTATTAAGGAAGCTCTATGCCTTTTTTTTTTTATAGATCAGTGATTATCTGCAATAAAGTAGAAATAAAACCAAACAACAAATCTAGACTAGAACTTTAGTTCCAGACACCAACAATTAGCCTTCTTTACGTCCGCCATTACACGCTTGACTAGCTCGGTCCCGCATTGTCCCTCGGTCATTTTCAGCTCCCTCGGGAATCATCAAAAGACCCAGGGACATGATTCTCACAGCGTTCCGCCGGTCTTAAACAAACACCACGGGGGCCCTAGGATTATAGGAGAAGGGGAGGGGGAGGGCTCAGACATCGATACGAGATGACCATCACAGATGTTCGCATCGTTAAAGCAATCCTCCTCACCCCCCCCCCCCCCACTCTCTCGCGCACTCCATTTAATTTTGTATGCTGACCATTCCATTCCTCCCAGTTAAAGGCGTCCGATGCGAATGACTCAAAAAAATGTCTTGCGGGTCTTGAACTCACAGCCACACCGTCCATTGGATTATTGAAAATTATGATTAATCACCTCTAGATTATCACTTCCTTTTATTGAGATTTAGGGCCGTAGCCCCCACACTCCCGCCCCCACGTTTTCCTCTCTTTCACAAGTTCGTTCTCCCATGCATTTCGATTTTTTTTCTAAAGCCAGCAGAATGAAGAAATGGATATGATGGATGCGCTAAATAGCTTTGCGATGATTATGTACGTCTCCTCTGTGCGTCATAGATGTAAGGGAACGCAATAAATAAAATAGCGTTGTAATTCTGTATGCTTGGATGTATATATCTATGCATGAGGACATAAGGTGATATGCAATAACTTATGAATAGATTGTACCGGTATACACGTAGCTATGTTCATGATATAAAATAGCTTGTATATAAGACTTAACTGCTGACAAAAGTGTCCTCAATTCGCTTTGAGATATGTATTTATGATAAGCCACGTGGGTGGAGGGAATCAATGTGATGGATTCATATTGGTTTCGAGGCGTTTGGCAATTTATGCAAATCAGATGCTGGCTCGTAACAAAAATATATTATTTTGATTGCAATGGGGGAGGCTTAGTTGCAAGGATGGAATTATATATTATATGTAACAGGATTTCGATAGTAAATACAACTCGTAACATTCAATAATCAAACGACGCTGTTCAATTTGAGGCAATGGTTTTTAATTACTTCATATCATGTGTAGTTAAATCACAACAGTCACATGTCTCATCTAATATCTCATTTTATCTGCAACCCACTTTCGTCTCTCAGTCGCAACTCTTCACCTCCACTGTCGTATCAGAACTCGCTCTCTCCCTAAGCATAGTCTTATCTTATACATTACAGACGCTCCATCTATAAAGAAGATTAGTGCGTCCTAAATCATATTACGTCAAACACTCACTTCCTAGTTACCACTTCACGCGCTAATTTGAACAAACATTTTCCATATATTTAGATCTATATATATTTATTATATATTTAGGCAAGATTAAAAAATCATAATACGAAAGGATTTTTTTAAACTATTGTTCTATTTAGGACCAAAAAAAACAACATTTAATTTAATATGGATTGAGGTCGTGCCATCTCAGGACAATGCTAGGAAGCCTTTTTTCTGCCCATGGGAAGAACGTGGCCCAGACATTGCCATCTTCTTTTCTTCATTTAGTCTAGGATGCCATTTTTTTCACTTCTCTTTCTAAATTTATAGTTGGGTCAGTGGTCTTCCTAGTGGATCTTTTGAATTCGCCGGAGGCATATTTCTTTAAAACGACTGCGATGGCTACTTTAAACTATTCTGTGCAGCATAGAGAAGGACTAAACGTACGTTTGAAGTTTCATTTTTGATCTAAGCTGAAGTAAGGAGGAGTTCCATATCTTGCCGAGTTTGTTGAAGTTTGTGCTGCCATATGTGATCTACTATTTTAAAATTTAAAATGCTTCCACTAGGTGAAAAAATGCTGAAAAGATATTTAAAGTTTTCAATCTCTTCTATTTATTCTTCTCCACAGGCATATATCTTCTGAAAGCTCTTAGTCTGTTTGTTGTAAGTAAATTACCCGTTGGACCCAATTGATCCATAGGGACGGTAAAGCAGCATCCGCCAGTTTCTGTGGCCACGGCACAATGCTCAGCCACCTTTACTTTACCCAAACTACAATCAGAATCCCATCAGAACTGGGTAGACCAAGGGAACACCCTCCAGACACAGGAACAAACTCTAGCCTGACGGTCAGCTACCCTGCCCTCCAGACCTAGGAACAAACTCTAGCCCGACGGTCAGCTACCCTGCCCTCCAGACCTAGGAACAAACTCTAGCCTGACGGTCAGCCACCCTGCCCTCCAGACCTAGGAACAAACTCTAGCCTGACGGTCAGCCACCCTGCCCTCCAGACCTAGGAACAAACTCTAAGTCTTCCACTCGGCCTCTGCTCCCCGTGATTAAGTTTAAAATTAAATCGTCCCTCTGGTTTAAAAATTCAATTTGTAACACAATATATTCGTATTAATACGCCAGCAGCAGACAGCATTAGGAAATTGTAATTTTTTTTTTTGTATCGATCAATAAATGCATTTTTAATTAATTAAGATTTAGTGTCAGGATACTCCGGGAAGAAAGGATTCTGAATTCTGGGGGTTGTGTGGTGTGGGTTGTGATAGGGAAGGAAGAGATGGGGGGGGGGGGGGGGGGGGAGAAACGTGAAACGACGCCAAGACGTTCAAAATATTATAATCCACTGCGGACGTTTTTCGTTACTCTTCTCCGGAAATGTAAAGAAAATGGGGAAATCCCCATGTGTCAGGTTACACAGCATTTCATGCTTTCATTAAATTGGGAATTCCCCCGAGTGTTTTATTATTATAACCAAAGACTTATAATAAGATGGACCGCTTGCTCTATTTTTAGGCTTATATGTTCTTCTCCCCCTCCCCCCCCCCCCCCCCCGTGTGCAACTAATGAGGTTGTCTTAAATGACTTCTACGCTCCTGCGATTGGATTAATGGTTTCCGCTGTATACAACTTTCGATTGAGAAAATCATAGCGAATTACTAAACCGGCGTAGTGCGATCGAAAATTCCCAAACAAAGTGTTTCAAGTTATCAAATAGCAGAAATATCAAAGCAAGCGGGTCATCTTATTATAGTCTTTGTTATAACAGTACATTAGTAATTAAAAACAACAAGGTTTGAAGCTAATAAACCCTAGCCTGATTAAAATCAGTAGAATATATGAAAATAACTAAAATTAAACAAAAGTATAGAATAAAAGAGGAGGGGGGTGGGTGATGAGAAACAATAAATAAAAACAAAAACTAAATACCGAAAGATACGTAATTTTATTGTATGCAAATTTGTTCTTTTGTTTTATCTTTGTCTTTCTTCTAAATTTGTCATTTTTTTTTTATAACCGTCAATATGACGGGCATAACAACTAGTTTTATAACATTTTAACACATTTCTGTGTCATCGAAGTAGACTCTCCCTTTTTCAGTCCAATAGCTGTACTGCTACACCTCCTTTTATAATTTCTGAGCTCTTTTTATTGGATAAAATAGTTGGATAAAATATATAAAAAAATATTTAAAAATAAAAAAGATGTGTTTGCTAGTTTGCTAATTAGTCTGGAATTGTTTAGCCGATAATATCTTTCAAAAATCTCAATTAGTTTGAGGTCAAGTCGGTGAAGAATATTACACTAATGATCAGTTTGGAATGACGTTCGAAAAAAACAACAACAAGAAAATCTTCGACTTCGAGTTTAATTGATTCATTTTCCTCTCCCCCCTCTTGCCTCCCCCTCCCTCCTTCACACATACGCCTCATTCGACGACCCGAGCATAGAAAGACAGTGCTCACTGTCATTTGTTATTACTTTAAAATTCACAGTATAAGACGCAAGCAAAATGCATGTTTACGTGATCTGTTGTTTAATTGAATTGTTTTTCTGGTGTTTTGTCTGGTATTATTATATTAACGATAACAACAACAATTAGCTTAATAAAACAACATAATATATCTTTTGACTTATTCCCCGGATTACCTTCCCCTTTGTCTAGGGCTCTACAAACAATCCCGTCCTTTTAACTCGGCTTTTGGCGCACTGACTCTTCGGATCCCTCGCGCGAAGCTAGTGTCCGCTGGGCAACGTACATTCTCCTACGCGGGCCCGTCCGCCTGGAATCCCTTCCCACTCCAGCTTCGCCAGAGCCCTAGCTTCCACACCTTCAGGAGCCGGCTGAAGACTCACCTATCCCAGTAGCGTACTGTACATATATACATTTTCGTCTGTTCTTCGATATCTGTAGGCTACTCTGTCTGTAACTGTTGTCAGCGCATAGAACTGTCATCAACGGGATATGCGCTATATAAGCATCATTATTTAAAGGTCCCTATAGGGCGTTTGCAATCACGTGACAAAAAGCACGTGATTTGTGTTTACTTTGTGTAATGGTGTACAAGTAACAATGGCCGCTGTATTAATAAAGTTTCATATAGGCTCGAGCTTTTTTTAAATGATGTGTTGTTTTTTTAAGTCTTATTAAGATTTAAGCTGTATTATGTATGTTAAATAAAATAGGCTATTTTATTATTATCATAGACATAGATCATAGACGATGTGAGCCTATTAGTGACTTGACTAGATAGCTTATTCACCAACACTATCACTTGACATCGTAGCTGCCCTACTTAGACATTTAAAATTAGCCTAGCCTACGAAACATTAAAAGTGTAGGCCTATAAAGTGAAATTGAAAGTGTAAATAGGTCTAGCCGGCCCTATCCTAATCACATTAATCAATTAATCTACAGTACTACTATTTACCTCCTTTTTTTTTAGTAGGATAGCCAATATTCATATGTGAAATATGGCATGATAAGAAACTTCATCATAGCCATATTTGTTCCTCAATTTACAAATTAGGTCACTAAAAAACTTAAGCTCCGCCCATAGCGAACGCTCTATTGGAGAACAATGCCGTAATTACACCTCTCCATTGGTCTCGATCTTGGGCGGCTCCCCTTCAGTTGGGTTCACGTAAGACTAACAGCCTTTGCCTCGTTTGCGACGACCTTCTCCAGGTCAGTTTGTTTATGATTGTGTAACACAGCTATGATTGATTATTAAAGGTTGTTTTAAAAGATAGACTCGTTGTAAACGATGTAAAAGGCAAAGTAATAATAAAACACACAAAACATGAAATTCTAACTTAACCTGCTCACAAAGTCATTAAGATAATAACTTCATTTTATCATCTGCAAGGCCTAATTCGCTTTACCCCAATCTCGTTTATACCAAGCATCATTTGAGATTACAATATGCTTAGTATTGTGAAGTCACATGGATATGCTGAGTATTGTGTAGTCACAAAGATATTTTCAGTATTGTGTAGTCACAAAGATATGTTAAGTATTGTGTAGTAATGCCGCTTGTTCTATATTTATGTTGTGCTCATTACGACCAAGGCAAGTATTTAGAATCTAGACTAATTCGACTTAAGCAATGAAAACCTTCTATTTTAGCTACTTGTCGAATATCATACAATGCGTACATGTCCTAGAAATGGAACGATACGTCTGAGTACGTGAGTCAGAAATATTGGACACGTCCATCTTATCGGGTCAGCTAGCCTCCTGTCCATCTGGACAGACGGGCGGACAGTAAAGCCCGAGCAAGTTTATGACATTTTTATCCCACGAGGTCGTGAAAGGATTGGTTTGGGGGGGGGGGGGGGGGAGGGGGGAATAAGGAAGTGTGGGGAGATAAATGTGTATGATCAACGGCTACAAACTGGTGGTCATAAAAAAAACATCCCAAGCCCGTTCCCCTTACTCACTTGCGCGCACACTGTAGCGAGAAGTCGCCGCCATTGCTGTACTAACAGTCACCGACCTAAATTTGCGACTACAATGACCAAAGATGGCGTTCGGATGGCGTACCGAAGGTCTTGGGTTCGAATCCTGGTGAAGGCTAGGATTTTTTTTCCCGGGACTCGAGGGTGTCCATGAGAATACCCCTGATATTAGTTGGGGTTAAGTAAAAGCACCTGGGCATTGTGCTGGCCACACATTCCCTATCCATGGTCACAGAAATTGGTGAACGCTGCTTCACTGGCCCTATGGTCAATTTGGTACCGGTACTTTACTTTTATAATATACAGCAGTGATCTTTTTAAAAATAGCATAACGGAAATCAATTCGACACCCTATGATTGTTTTAAAGTATCTATGTCGAAAACAACACTTCACACTTTTCCTGTTTTCATTGGGACAAAACTTGTCAAAATGTAAAAACACTACATACTACTATATTTCTAGATTTTCACCGGCCCTAGGATCCATTTGTTCCGACGGGTACTTTACAACGACCAAAGATTGTGTTAGCGATTAGTGGCCTTGTAACAGCACCTGTTTTGGATGTGGTATATTAAACTTATGTTCACACTGTCTCTCACCAATCTACACGGGAAACATCCCGGCGATTCAATGAGCACGTCATTATTATGAACAATTTAAAATAATCTTAGCAGACAATACATTGTTCAGTGTATAATTATAAAAGATTTCAAATGCAGATTGAATTCACGTCACTCACAAAAAGAAAGTAAAAGCTTAAAGTAAACCTTGCCAGACCAATTTGATATATATTATGGCCAGTGAAGCAGGGTTTAGAAGTTTCCGTTGCAATTTTCTTATCTTACATGTTGGAGGTGCTCCTTTTATAAAGACGATGTTTGCGTCCTATGCTTATTCTTGGGTTTGCAACTAGCCATGCATTTTGATTAATGTTTTACAGCAAGGGATTTCTAATTCATTAAGCGTGCCAACAGCATAAAATATATACTGCTCTAGCAATCTTCGCGTGCCATTGAAAATCGCTCTGCGTGCCAAGTGTGGCACGCATGTTGTAGGTTACCGACTCCTGCTCTACAGGATGTTAAGTTACTGCTTTTCCTGGTTTGTTCAATAAACACATTCCATGCCCAGACATAGGCCTACATAAGTATTGTGTGGCCAACACATGCCCAGATGTCTTTAGGTCAGGTACCTACTAGAGCTGGGTATATTCAGAGATACCCACCATACCAGGGACTAAATCCTAACATGCTCTAGGATTCGAACCCTGAACCTTCGGTGACGCCAACGAAAAACCTACGTGTCCCATACTTGCACTAATCTTTTAAAAAAATAATCTAAAAATAATCCCTGGATGATAGGGAATTATTTTATATTATTATTTTTTTTTAGCTTTTAAACTTTCAATGCCGTTTTTTTTTTCTTACTCTGTGTAATTTCTTGTCAAGTTGTACTCATCTAATCCTACCGTTTGGCACGCTAAATCGGCACTATTGTTAGCACAAACAAGTTCGATTAGTCATGCTTTTCATTATATACTTATATCGAATCGTTCCAGAAGCCCACTTAATGTTATATAAATCTTGCGTGTTCATTTTGGATTAAATTAGTCCTTTTTTAATCAAATAATTTTTCCACGCTCTTCAACAAATTGCAGAATTATGTAATATTATGAAGTAATATTTTACAAAAATAAATAATTTGACGCCTGCTGCTGATGTATTTCAAAAAAATAACTTGAGTAAAAGTGTGTTAAATCAAGAATAATCTCCCCCTGTTCTGTGACGTCACGTGCCGGGTAATTTCTGTATTAAACGAATCAGAGAGAATTGAGAGTATTTATTTTATTTGTTTGACCGTATGACGTCACGAACGGTTCAGTATTTTTTTTTTAAACCAATCCTTTTCTAAGTGCTTTCTATTAAAGACCTTTATAAATAGATCTGATTGATCATTAGTCATTAGGGAGATTTTTTGCTTTTTCATTTGTTTTTACAGTTTAGGTTTTTAAAGCCAGGTTTGAGCTTTAATTATTTGGAACTATTCCCCGGGGCGCGGTCGCCGAGCGGCAGTGCGTTTGGCTGTCGTACCGTAGGTCTTGTGTTCCAATTCGAATCCTGGTGAAGGCTGGAGGGTGTTCCTGAGTCTACCCACCTCTGATGGGTACCTGATTTTAGTTGGGGGTAAAGTATAGCCTAGGCCAGGGGTCGACAACCTGCGGCTCGCGAGCCGCATGCGGCTCTTTCGATGTCAAGATGCGGCTCTCCAGTTCCATGAGCAAAACAGAACGGAAATCATGAAGAAAATCAAAGATTTGCCATTATCTGCTAAAACAGAAAAGATAGAACTTCTAAAATGTCTTCAAATGTAACACATAGGAAGGTAGAAGACATTCAAATGGCTTCTGCTTTATCACTTGCTATGGATGAGTCTTGCGACACGGCACAATAAGTTACACTTTTCGTCTGGTATATGTCGTCCCAAAGACCAAAACTGCTAGGATTGCTGCCGCTCCCTGGGGAAAACTCGTGGAGAAGATATAGCAAATGCTGTGCGAAAATGCCTGGAAGACTATGAAATCGATGTAAATAAAATCGTTTCTATAAGAACTGATGGAGTCAGAAGTATGACAGGAATACATAAAGGGGGAACAACGATTCTTCGGCAAAAAATAAATCACAAAATTTTACTGCATAATTCATCAAGAGACGCTTTGTGCACAAACATTTCCAGCCGACATAGTTGAGGTCATGAACTCGGTAATTAAGATCTTTAACAGCATTTTGGCTAAAGCACTCTACCATCGCCAATTTAAGGAATTTCTTGAAGAAGAAAAAAGTCAGTATTCTGACCTACTTCTGCACAATAAAGTGCGATGGTTTTCCAGGGGTAACGTATTGAAACGTTTTGCTTCTTGCTTGAGTGAAATAAAAACTCTTCAACGAAAAAGGCATTGTCATTCCCGAATTGAAAGGAGACAAATGGCTGCAAAAATTCAACTTCATGGTGGATATCACACAGAAACTAAATGAGCTAAATGTAAAACTGCAAGGAAAGGGAAACCCAGCCCATGCCTTGCTCGAAAAAGTGTTTTGTTTCGAAAAAAATTACTTCTTTTTTTGTCGAAGACATGGAGAGTGGCAAATTACTTCATTTCGAAAATCTGAAGCGATATCGCGATGAAACCAATGCAACTATTGACACGAATTACTTCAGCATGGTTATAAACAAAATGAAAGATGGATTCACTGAGAGATTTGAGTTATTCAAAACAAACGCAAGTACTCTGGTGTTCATAGTACATCCTCTCAACACAAATTTAAGTGCTGACAATCTTCCAGTCAACATATTGATGCGAGCAAGCGTTCTCTTGCATGAATGTAATAAAAAGTAAAGTAAGAGGCCAACTAACAAATTAAATCTAAAAGCGTGCTTGAAAGTTGAAACTGAAAACAAGTTATGAGCCAGATTTAACCAAACTTTCAAAAGGCATGCCAGGCCAATGCTCCCATTGATGTAACTATCAATTACTCAATAATTATAGTTATATTATTTGATTACTAAATTTATTATTCTAGCAGAACTAGCTAATAAAATGATACTGTACTATGTTTTGTGCGAAACATTAGTATGTTTTTATATGAATAAATATTATTTCATATTTAAAGCTATCTTTATTTTAAATCAAAAATCAAATTTATTTACCTAATCCTAATCAAATACCATAATATTGAAACAAAAAATGTTAGTGGCTCTTTAAAAACCGGGAAATTTTGTAAATTGTAGCTTTTGGCTCTTCCGTCTGAAAAGGTTGCCGACCCCTGGCCTAGGCGGCTGGGCATTGTGCTGGACACACAATCTCTTAGTATTACGTGGCAACAGAAACTGGTGAACGCTATTTCACCAGCCCAATGGATCAATTCTGTCCGAAGGGAAACTTTACTCCCCCCTCCTTTGTATGTTTATATGATTTGACAAAAATGTGTATTTACCATTTACATTCCACTTGTACACATTATGTTTGCTATTAAAATGTATGAATCCTTTTTTTAAAAAGTGGTTTGTGTTGTAGACTGGATAGTCTGATCGGCCATCTCCATGAGCACACATGACCACACATCAACAATTTCTTCCTCGTGTGTGGGCAATCTTCTACCCCCCTCCCCCGGCTACCCACCATTTTTTTGTATGCCAACCAACAACAAACTAAACAACCAACATTTAAAAACTAAACAACATACAGTTAATTTATTAAAATGTTTTATTTCATCCAATCAGAGTACACAATACAATTTGTTACAATAAATTTTGGTACACAAAAATAAGTCTCTTTCATAAACACACGCATAAAACATAGAAAAGAAATCCGACTTGAAATATGATAAAGATGTAACAATGTTTGTTTGTCAAATATTATTCAAAACAAATGTATATACATTGTTATTTGATACCCAACGTTAAATTATTCAGAAAGAATATTCTATTTATGATATTTATATCTAGATGTTCTTGTTTTTCTCCTCGACGTTTGTTCGGACGTGGCAGCCATCATTTAGACGAGCAAAAACAAACAACACCAACAAAATACAACAATATAAATGTGGCATTCTGTGTTTAAAAATAAACAAACTATAAAACAAAACCCATATCCTTAGTCTTTGTTAATAACAGTTCTCATAACACAACATCAGGCAGAAAAGTTAAAAGCCTCAAAAACGATAATAAAACTTATATCAGCTAAGAATAATAGAGCAAATTCTATTTTTAGTTTCTTTTTATTTGCTTAAAAAACAACAACTAT
This sequence comes from Anisus vortex, assembly GCA_949126835.1. Taxonomy (NCBI): domain Eukaryota; kingdom Metazoa; phylum Mollusca; class Gastropoda; family Planorbidae; genus Anisus; species Anisus vortex. Next base: position 27,821,647 of record OX421502.1, on the reverse strand, counting down.
GTATCTAGAGAAAATAATTATATATATACTTATAAATTACAGTACGGCTCTTTTTTTTTTTCTCTCTCACCACAATGCTATAGATTTTATATCAAAGTATTATTAGATTTGTCTTGTAGAACATTATATTAACCCATTATGGCCGAACGCTTATTTTCACCAGTCTGTCTACAGTAATAATCGTTTTTATAACTCTGGCATGAACAATAACTGCAAACTATTAGCTTGTGTCAAATATATAAACTGATAAATAACGTACCTAAAAAAGGGTTTAGCTTAAAAAAACAAAACAAATATAAATTGTCTCCTCCTTTTGAATGTTAACAGCATGTTATATGTAACAAAATATTATTAAAGACATTACGAGGGACCATATGAGTGTCACTTACACAAACTCCCCCCCCCCCCACCTCCACATATATATGTATATATTAATTTTTTTGTATACACATCTTTGTTTATGTATATATATATATATTTGCGGAAGGTATATGGAAAAGAATACAGAAAATCCCAAAATGTCTAGAATAGTTAGTTAGTACACTGCCATCACATTCCATTTTATTATGTATCACATTCTACATAACTTCTTATAATTTTTGTTGTTCTGATGAGAAGGTAGATTTATGTAATACTCTTACATATTTTAGATAATTCAAATTAACAGGGAGTCACAGTGTCCTATTGCAATAAGCCAAATTACTCATTCCAGATCAGTGTGGCTTGAATATGTTAACACTACCAAGCAAAAGAGCCAATGCAAGAAATATAATTATGAAGTTGTCATATAATACTATAAAAGGGGTCGACCACCTACGTACATACTTGACACGAACAGCGATCTGCAACGGCACACGCAACACACCCCCAAAGTAGCGATTCAAGTCCCTTATACAAATAAAAAAGCGCAGGCTTACTTTTATGCAGTTGGTACGCTGAATGAATTGGAAATCCTGTACGTTTTAGGCGAAAAAGCAAAATAAAAAATACATGTTTCATGAAGATTTAAAAATTATTGACAAATTCGCGAATTAGCTGAGCAAAAATAATCAAAATTATTTAATTTGTTTTCTAAGGGGGACAATTTGAACGATTCAGAAGTCACGAATGCCAGTGTAGGGAGTATTTGCAAGAAACGTTGTTCCAGTTTCTGCTGTTGGGATGAGGCGAAGGGGGGCGGGAGGGTAGGGGAACTGCTTCAATTATCCGCTGTTTATTGTGAGGACTGGTTTATAAATTTTCGTGCCAGATTTTATAGAACATCCACAGACGAATTCATAATAACGTCTACGATATCATTGCATTCAGAGGTCGTAATTCTATTTTTACATAGGACAAAGCAGTCCTTCTAATATTTGTCAAATATATAAAAAAAAAAGAGTTAAGTTTGGTCCGAAAGATTTTGATATCGCTTTGTCTTTTCTGTCAGTGTAAAAAAAAAAATATTGATTTTAATGACATTGGTGGGGGAAAGGGGGGGGGGTCTGGCCTACTGAAAAAAAATCTGCACAAGCCGGAAGTCTGTGGTCTCTGAATTCTAAGGTCATAACAAAATGTTTCGTAAGTGATAGAACAAAATTTATTATTATTTTAAAGGAAAAAACAGAAAATATAACTAGCTTACACTACTTATAAATCGTGGGCTTAAAATGTTTTTTCTTCAAACTTTGCTAGTTAAAAAATGTTTATAAAAAAAAGAACAAGAAATGTTTTTATAACGGTTGGAATCTACGTAAAAACGTCAAAGTTTTTTTTTTTTTTTTTCACTTTCGCAGGGCACCAGACGTTAGCTGGGAGAAAGTCACTGTTGATGGCCAATGTGCTAGCCCTTACACTTACCCCTAGTACAATGTAACATCGGAAACTGGTGACCGCTACTGCACTAGCCCTATGGACCGGTACTTTATTTGATATTTACATGTACACTATTCTCAGTTGAATGGATTTGATTTTGAGGTATTCCTTCGAGTGTGTGTGTCTGTTTTTTTTTACAACTAGGTATTTGAATAATTTTCCTAAATATGAGTTACTAGCTAAAATGCCCGGCGTAGCACGGGATAACAATAAACCTACATTGTTATTATATAATTTGTTATTAAAATACTCTAAGGAGAATCAAACCCAAGTCCTCTGCGTGTTCGGTGGGAATCATAACCACAAAATACGATACCATCTCATCCATACGAATCTCCGAGGAATGTAGATGTAGCTAAACGCCATCAGTCCTCAGTGGTGTTTTATGCGTACAGACTTTGGCTGCAGTAAAAAAAAATATAGATTGGTGCATCTTCGCTTTTATCGTCCATTCAGGGGTTATATTATTAAATGTCAAACACCTTCAGACATTTTCAATGAGATTATTTAAAAAAAGAATGATGTTCGCATTGCATCAAATTCTTTATACTTATGAATAAAACTAGATTATAGGCATAAAGTTAGCAAATATATAGTTTTATGAGACAAAACACACATTTAACACACATTTAACACACATTTAGAACGCGTATTTAACACTGATTTAGAACATACATGCAAAAGATAATCAGGAGTTCAAAGGCCACACTATATTAGATTTCCTTAAAAATACGATTTGTTTTTTTTTAAACCCACGCCATTGACTAACACCTCTCTACATGAAATGTTTTGTACTTCAATGCTCAAACAAGTTCCCAGGGACAATGATATCAGTTCATGTCACCTTGACCTTTTAAACATTATTTTAAGAACTTTATTTTTCATGCGTGCATCCCACAGCGAAGTGTCAGGTGATTGATTGCTGTAAGAGAGGTTGTCATGTTTATATTTTTAATTATTTTATTTGTTTTGTGCCTCGTGGCTGCAACGTTTTTGTTAATTCAAAAGCAGTTGACGCAATTGTTTTGTTTTGCGTTCTTTGTAGTTTTTGTGTTCTTCGCCCTTCCTTTTGGTTTTTGTTTAGGCAAGTGCGAAACTTTGAACCGGAAGTCCATCATCAAAATCATTTTCCGGGTTTATTGTGTAGCTTCCGGAAGTTGTGGTGTTGTCGTCGTCATCCTGGCTTTTTGGCCGACCGCCGAAGGATCGCTGTTGGCCGGCGGCGCTGGGGTGGTAGCTGCTAGGGGCGCCCCGGGCGGAGGAGGAGGCGGAGTCTGACTGAAGGTTCATCTTCTGGGCCAGATCCCACGATTTGAGGTTCTGCGTGGTCAGGCCAGTCTGGAATGTGACCTTCTTGCCCACAGCAGACTCGCTACGCTCCGGGATGTCATCCGGGTAGTGGCCGGGCCCAAAGCTGCCCGCGGAGGAAGGCTGGGACCAGTAGTTGTCGCCCTGCAGACTTTTCTGCTGCGCGTGATGCGGGGAGCCTTGCACGCTCTGAGGACTGTGCGCGTAGCCCCCGAGTCGGCCGTGGCGCACCTTGTCGTTGACCGGCCGACCGGCATGGGACATCGTCTGAACTTCACGTCCGCCGTAAATGCCCTTGTCACGACGATCGATGACCGGAAGGGTTCTGGGCGAAAATGTCTCAAAGGCAATGAGCTCCCTGTCTCCACCATCGGAGTAATCCGATTGGATGAACCGGGAATCCTTCAGACCAGCTCCGGGGCTCCTGAAAATCATTCTCGACGTGTCCTCTGAAAGTAACCGAAAAAATCAGTGGTTAAGTAATGGTAATAATAATAATTGTGCATGCATTGAAAAGATTTTAAGTATTGTCATTGATATTAAAGTAGTAGTAAATTATCCCCTCACACCAATGTGATCTATAAAGCATGATCCATTTTCCTTGCAGCATTCAAGAAGATTGTGTGACCAGGTACCCATCAGAACTGGGCACTCTCTAGACCTGGGAATCAATCCCACCCTTCACCGGGATTTGAACCTGGGACAGATGGGCGCGCTGCCACTATGCCACCATGTTTCCTTGTCGTTGATAATTGGACGAAAATATTCGTTTGGCTTTGCATTGACATTTCAAAATATTGCTTTCATAAAAACCCTTTAATTGGTGGACTTTCAAAGTTAGGATCTGGGGTAGCGACTAAGGGGTCAGCTTGGGAAAGTAAAGTTTGCGGGACATTACGCTGGCCAGAAACCACAAATGCGTTTTAACGTTCCCGTAAGTAAAAAAAAAAGGATATATTGAGAAGTAAGTATATAAACTATTATATTACAGCCCCAAAAAACGTCAACAGATAAAGTCACCTTCTTCTTTTTCATATTACTGTGGAGACCTCGTTAGGACCGAGGAAAGAGTCCACAACTACACATAAAATAAAAAACAATTATAAACCGATGATAGAGTGTCACTTAAGGTTTTTAGTCCAACTTTTATATAGGCCTATAGACCGTTTAAAAATTAAAGTGTTTTTTTTTTTTAAGTTTAAAAAATAGAATTGAAAATTGCTTATTAAATACGTCATTTAAAAATAGTTTTTAAGTGAAACGTTTCCTGATAATATATTTAGAAAAAAAATTATCATTGATAAATTCGGGTGGAGTTCAAAATATCGAATGAAATAAAGAACTTTTCAAAATAATTGAAAGGTGATGAGAAGAAAAAAAAGTTTGGAAACAAAATAGAAGAAGAGAGTGGATAAAAAAGAGAGATAGAGAGAAGAGAGAGAGAGAGAGAGAAAGCTCCTGATGTAAAATTTTATAAAAGCTATTATAAAAAGCTATTTAATTAATTTGACATTTCCAACACAATCAACTTTGGATGAAGTATGAATTTTTTTTTATGTTTCAAATCTAGGTTGTAATTATTGAAGAGACACATCCAGTGAATGGTTTAACTTGAGGGTTCTCACATAATTGAGAATGGTTTAACTTGAGGGTTCTCACATAATTGAGAATGGTTTAACTTGAGGGTTTTCTTTAGTCACTCTCTAAAACATCAGTTCAATCAATAGAGTTGAAACTAAGGATATTGTTTCTTGTTTATTAGCACCAGAGAACAAGCACATCATGGTGCCTTATATACAAAGCTTGTTCTTTATTCGTATAAGAAAATAACTTCAATATATTCTCTCTCTCTCTCTTTCTTGTAAATGTTATTTGTCAAAGGCGATGCCACTAGGGTAGAGAGGGGTAAGGTACCACCACCTGCCTTACACTATTACGCAATTCTGGCACGACACTGATAATAATACATTTTGCCTCAGACTCGTTTTTGTATTTTAAAAAATCATAGACTAATTTAAAAACACAGAAAAAAAGTTTATAAAACAATTTTTTGAGTTCCAATTATTGATAATTATATTTGTTTTTTTACAGTCGTGTAATGATTGACGTGGAAATGAGCCTGCTATTGCCCTCCTACAGTGCACTATTGCCCACCCTAAACACATACAATGCAGCATTGTCCCCCCATCCCACTTCTCCCAATTACACTATGTATTTTCTTGCCCCTATCTCCTGTACTATTAGCCCCTCCCCAACCTTGAAATCTTGCCACTGTCAGTTATATTTTTTTTATTGATTCAATACAATCCCTTGATTAGATCTGTTGGAATTATGTAAAATTAATTTATTTAATTCATATCGTTCTTTGGACTTCATGGCCATTATCACTTGTGCACTTGACAAAAATGTTTTCTTAGACAAATTATAAGGCTAGCACAAACTATTGTAATTATGTAATACAAAAGCACATGGCCTACCCGTCAGTTCCGGTAATGGCGGCAACTGAATGTCCTCCTCGCTTCCGCCGCGCCCACTGTCACTCGTAGTGGTCTCCCCTGAAGTGTCGCTCTGATGGTCGTCAGTAGGGGCCCGCAAAGCGCACTGTTCAAACGAAAGAGAGAGATAGAGAAAATTGGAACGTTAAGTTGTTTATAAGGAACCTTATGTTATTTATAAAGAAAATAAAGATATTTATAATAAGTGGTGTGGTGTTATAATGAAGTGGTGGTAGTATGTATTCTTATACACACACATAATTTTGATAGTAGGTATACATACATATACACATAAAATTGCAAAAAAATAAAAAAAAAAAAATTTGATACAACCAAATATTTCAAATAAAAAAAATTTAAGTTTGCCTAATAGTCTAAAAGTTATCTGCTCTTTCCGTGCCAGTAGCGATTGGATGACGTCATGTCCTGGAGGTAAATCTAATGGCCGCTGGGCTCACCTTTTAATTTTTTTTTTATTTCAAAGTGCAAGAGAGCTGACTGTAATTCTCTAGGGGAGCTAACCACTTTTATTTTTGTTTATCAGAGAACCATGATTGATCATGGATTGGGTGGGAACTTTTGTGTGTTCTGATTGGTTCAATTCAGTTGACCTTAAAACCTTAATGGCCACGAACACAATCAATGGTTTTTGTTTCAAGCAGAATAGCTGTAAAGGTTGTGAGTTGTTTTTTTTCACATTTTTAAATCTAAAAAGCACAAACCAGGTTCATTCCGAGGACGGTTTTGTTTTCAATGGTGTTTGTCAAAATTACTTTAATCAGATTGTATAGGCCCTACAATTAATTAAAATTCACAGGCTTTAATGAAGGTTGACTACTATTTTTACTCAAAGCATTTTTTATGTATTTTATATGTATCTATATATATCTAATCTATCTGGTCTATCTGATTTATCTCTCGATCTATCTCTCAATCTATCTCTCAATCTATCTATCAATCTATCTATCAATCTATGTATCAATCTTTCAATCTATCTATCAATCTATCAATATATCTATCAATCAATCAATTAATCTGTCTATCAATCTATCAATTTATCTATCAATCTATCTAGCAATCTATCTAACCATCAATTTATAAATCTATCCATCAATCTATCCATCAATCTATCCATCAATCTATCCATCAATCTATCTAGCAATGTACCATATATTTCTAAACATTTCTCTATATCTATCTCTATCTATCTATCCATCTCTCTCTCTCTCTAATGTAAAAAATAAATCAAACAAGTCACCCATACTGTCGTATTTCATGATTAGTTATTAAAACCCCAGCATTTAGTAAGTCTACCATACCCCGAGGGAAGAGGTGCCTTCGACCCAGTGAGTATTTTCCTCCCCTCTATTAAGTGTACTAGAGAGAAGGTGGGATGGTGCAGGCTGGGTGTGAAGGGCAGTGGATCAATGATCGGGTACCAGCAGCCGTGGCGTCTAAATTGGAAACATAGAAATAGATTAACTGTACATAATTTGACGCCATCCTTTCGCCCCGCAGAAAGAGTAATTTTTTTTTAAAACATTTTTTTACGTGTAGGCGTAACACAAACACACACACACACAAGCAGCAGCACAGGCGTGTAATAAAAACATGAACACAAACATACACACAAACCATAAGAGATTAATTTATAATATTTAAAACATATATATATATATATATTCGATTTAAGTTTGCAATAACATTTACTTATAGCCCTTGTTAGTTTAGCAATGATTATACATTTTTAAGGTCAGCCTACCTTCCCCCCCCCCCCCCCCCAAAAAAAAAAAAAAAGAAATACTCAACAACGGAAAAGTCTTAGGTTATTTGTTTAAGTATTGATAAAATATTAACAGATTAAAAAGAGCAAAAATGTTTTTGTACACGGAAAAATATCTTATTTCTGTAAGATATTGATAATAAGTGTGCATTTATTTTTTCGAAAAGAAAAAAAAATGAATTCTAATTCATTACATTCAAAAAGTTCTAGATTCTAGATCTATTTCTTTGGAGTGAAAAAAAAGTAGAACAAATAACAGAAGTCATAACAATAAGGGGGAGTTAATGGCAAAGAAAACCCTAAAATACAGATTATTTTTTTAATGAAGAGCTATTTATAGGTGATCGAACTATTTCTTCTGCGCATTTATTTTTTTTTCTTTTTTTTGTGTCCTTCTCAAAATTGTTGAAACGCAAGTGAAGTGTCCAACGTCTTCCTTGAACTGCTGAACTGCTCTTTGGTTTAAATGTATGACGTGTTAGCGCAAGGATCTTCTTAGAAAACACCAAAACAAAACTTCGTTTGATATTGTTATTGAAAAACAACAAAAGTTTTAAAAAAAGTTTAAACAGTTGCGAGTCAGCGCAGAAAGACCACGCCATTAATTATTAAAATACGACAACTATATTTTTATCAAAATGACTCATTACATTAAGATTCAGCCCGTATTCGCATATTTTTGTAAATAAATTTGTAACCAAAAATGAGACAAAGCAGAGGACATAAATTAATTTCATTTCAATGAAAAAATATTATAAAAATATAAATTTCATATTTATTTTTGAAAGATAAATACGTTCATAAGTCAAGAAAATGGTCACGAAAGTTTATAGATTCACTCACACCCCTCCACATCTCCTACATAGACTTTTTCTCTTTCACTCATTTCACAATCTGCACCTATAACGCCCTCATTTCATTAAGTTTTCTTTCTCTCGCTCTCTCTTTATGTCCAGATCGAAACAACAAACCATAAATTAAATTAAACGCTGGTCTATCGCCTGTGCGTGCCTATAGACAAAGCGTGCACATGGACATCTAAATAACCGTAGGCTATTGTTACACACGCGCACACGATAAAAACCCAACCACCACCAACAACAAAAAAGTATTATTTCTGGAATACAACGAAGATAAATTTAACGCACCACAGAACTTTTTAAAGGGTTTATGGTAGTGCTGCCCCTCCCATGCCCCCGCCCTCTTTTGTCTCCCCAATCATTCACACACACACACCCATCCCCCCTCCGTTTTACGATCTATAGATTCAATACTGTACCAGGGGTTAACGAAGGTGTGAAATAGCAACAGGACACACGTCGATACGGTACTCCACGGTGCCGGGCGTCGGTAACTTTTAATTTTCTTGTAAGAGTAGCGATTTCACACGTCACGCTAGGCTTGCCTGTAAGCCTGTAACTGTGAGTGATGAGGGGGGGAAAGGTAGGGGGGGGTGGTGAGGGTGGTTGGGAATTGTATCTCTAAGTGTGACATTGCTTAAAATTTGGGCTCCTTCCACCCCTCACCCTACGTTTTAGCCCCTAATTTCCCGAGACGGAGGTGATGCTTTAGTTTCGATTAAACGTAGGTAGGCCTACACATGGACGCACAAAGTTACACATACAGATAAAGATATTAGGGGAGATAAAATCAAACATTTCTTATGAAACTAGATATCTATTTCACCAACAATACTAATCAATTAATTAGATAGTTAGTCACGTGGTCTGAACGGCGCCATGTTTTCTTTAAAAGTTTGTTTTTTATTTACTAAAGCGGCGTTTTATTTAGGATTTCTTGGACTCGAACACTCTCTCTCTATCTCTCTGTCTGTTTATATCTCTCTGTCTATCTTTCTTTTCAAGGCACATACGATCACGATCACAAAATCTGACCATTCTTACAATATTTTAAGACCATAATACAAATTACGACCATTTGTGGCTTTGAATAAATAATTATTTATATATTTTTTTTACTAAAAAATCAGAATAATTTGTTGGTTTTAGATTAAGACCTAAGTGCGGTTCTACTCACATTAACGAGTGGGCCTATGTGTGGGTAAGGAGAAGAGGACTCTTTTTCTTCATCCAGCCAGCATGCAGAACAGTTTTCTCTCTTGCAATCAATGCCAGACAAACATATTTACATGGCGGGGATACTACAGTATTCTTTTCACAAAGTATATCACAGTAACACTAATGCAGCAATCAACGTACATCTAAACACGAAACGAATTATTAACTACCATCAATCCCCCCCCCTCCTTTTTTTCTACAAAGTAAAGTACAAGTAAAGTACACGTCGGACTAAACTGATCATAGGGTCGGTGAAGCAGCGTTCAACAGTTTCTGTGGGCCACGGCATACTAAGGGGATGCGTGGCCACCACAATGCCCATTCTACTTTACTTTACCCCAACTAATGCCAGGTACCCACCAGAGCTGGGTAAGACTCAGGGACACCCTCGAGTCCCGGGACAAAATCCTAGCCTTCACCAGGATTCGAATCGAGGACCTTCAATACACCAGCTGAGCGTGCTGCCCAGCCACCATGCTCTTTTCGTTTTCCAAATAGCCAATCAAAATGTAGGCAATTTTTTTTTCTGTGTCACGATCTCTCCCCCCTTCTCTTTCCCCAACATTGTTTTTATCACTCCCCCCCCCCCCCCACACACACACCTTGTAGTGCCCGCTTCTGGTCGAAACTTGCATTTCAGCTTTTAGTCATTAATGGTAGAATAATTAAGACCTGCGCCAATTTTTTTTTTTTCATATTGTGAACCTTGCAAAAAATAAAATGGACGTCAGGGATTTCACACGCATGAATGATTCGTTAAAACCTGAATTGAAAAAGAAAAAAAAATAGGCTAAGCGTAAAAAAAAAAAAGAACTGGGTTCGAGGGGTCCCTTTTACTTGCGTGGACGTTCAACGCCCCCACACCCCCTTTGTTCAATACCCCTTTTCGTGACATACATTGAAATAGATCCGTATTCCCCCCCCCCCCCTCTCCATCTTAAAGGGGCAGGTAACTCGCTGAAAAAAAACATTCTTGTGTGACGAGCCTTTCACTTATTACCTCCACTTCATTTTCGCCAGCTGCAGCTCGCGAGATCTCACGTGCTAAGAATGAAAATGGAAGGCAAGAGGTGCTGATCGAGAAATAAAAAAATCACGATGAATTTTTGAATTATTTTTTTTGTTGTTGTCACGCCCGCGACGAGGTTAATGGGTCTAAATTTGATTCATTGAAATTTTCGGCTGAGGGAAAAAAAATTCCCAGAAAAAAAAAACAACGACATGAATGAAAAAAAAAAAAAAAAAAAAAACCTTGCCATTATAGTTTTTTATAGTTATAGACAGAATGAAAGAACGACAACAAGGCGAAATGTGAGACTAAAAATGATTGGTGATTTCCCTTTGGGACTAAAAAAAACAACAACTACGTTATTGTCATTAAATTCTTCAACTACCGACTAGAATTAGATTTTTTAAATAGTTATTCGTTAGTTAATGTTTTGTTTGCTACTTTCAAACTACAGCTGTACTTTTATAAAAGTCGAATGCCCATGTTTAAAATTAAAATTGTGTCTTTTTAATATGTTTGATTGGAAATATTTCATGACTATATTTTATATTGAAATATTATATATATATAACTAATGATACAGGTGTAACGAACAGATATAACGTATTCCTTAAAAAGTGATAGTCCAGTTACAGTGCATGGTGGGCCTATATTTTTTTATAAAAACTAACTTCGAGTATTTCTCGCTATAGGTAACAACGATAATAAGACGGACCGCTTGCTCTATTTTTTTTTAGAGCTCAAATGTTGTTTGTTTCCGTGCGCAGCCAACAACGCTGTCCTAAAAAACTACTTAAACGTGCCCTAAAGACTTTCGCTGTATAAAACTTTTGATTTTAATCTTAAATTTCCATTGAGAAAATCTTAGCGAATTACTGAACCGGAAGTCTAGAGGACCGGATGCGATTGGACATTCAGAAAAAGAGTGTTTTTCAAGTTATCAAAAAGCAGAAATATCAAAGCAAGTGGTCCATCTTATTATAGGGGAAAGGGGGGGGGGCAGATAAGCTAATAATATAACAAAAAACTTTGAATATTTATCAATATTGAACAAAAAGGGACTTAACAAACTTCGACTACTGTATTTCATAGATTTAAGAGGAAAAAAAAAGCTGGGGGTGGGGCATTAAAGCTGAAAGGGGGAAAAAGTGTAAGGGACTTAAATCCAAGATTCATCCAAGCGTGTCGGGCAGAGGTGAGCAGATTAGCAAGCAAGGTAATCAATGATGGCGAGTACGCATGATTGCTTCCCCTGAATCAAGGGGCTCAACGTATTGATTTCGAGATCCGCGAGTTGTGGTTCTTTTGCTTTTTCTCCCCTTGTAAAATAAAATTGAATTTTATAGTTTTACAATTTATTGAAATATAGTAGCATGTAGTGTGTTCCATTTTGACAGGTTTTGTCCCAATGAAAACAGGAAAAGTGTGAAGTGTTGTTTTCGACATAGATACTTTAAAACAATCATAGGGTGTCGAATTGATTTCCGTTATTCTATTTTTAAAAAGATCACTGCTGTATATTATAAAAGTAAAGTACCGGTCGTACCAAATTGATCATAGGGTGGGCGAAGCAGCGTTCACCAGTTTCTGTGGCTATGGATAAGGGATGTGTGTGTGGCCAGCACAATGCCCAGCCCCCTTTACTTTACCTCCAACTAGTGTCAGGTAGCCCTCAGAGCTGGGTAGACTCAGGGACACACTCGAGAGCAGGGAAAAAAAACCTAGCCTTCACCAGGATTCGAACCCAGAACTTTCTTTGTGCCAGTGGAATGCGCTGCCGCTTGGCAACCTATATTATATTTTGTGAAAAAAATAGAGAGAGAAACTTGTAGAGTATTGAGCGGAGGGGGGGAGAGGGAGAGAGAGGGAGAAAGTCTTAGCTATTACCATAATGTAAAGCTGATTATTTTAAAACAATAATAATTCTTTATATTTAATTTCTGGCGACTTTTTATTGTAGATGTTGCATTTATTTTTAGACATAGACATCTAATTTTTTATAATAAATGTCTTTTTCTTAAAAAAAAAAGTTTTATTATTAATAAATGAAAATCAACACATCTCTGATTCCAATTACGTCAATCTCATCCACAACTCACTCCTTCTCTTTCTTCCTTTCTTTTTCGTTTTGTTCTTTCTTTCTGTCTGTTTTTTTTCTCTTTCTTACTTGCCATATTTTTCTTACATTCTTTCTTTCTTCCGAATTGACCATCTTTCTTTCTTGTGTGCTTAATTTTATTCTTTTCATTCCTTTCTTATTTACATTCTTTCTTTCTCTATCTTTCTATTTTTTTTTTGTACTTTCTTTGTTCCATTCTTTTTGTCTTTCTCTCTTTCTAGTTTCTTTCTTTCTTGTTTGTCCTCCATTTTCTTACCGCCATCATACACATCATAGCTCAGAAAAAATGAATATCGTTTTGTTTGATTAATTTTCTCCATAACTTCTGATCATGTACTTTTTGACTTTCACCCCCCCCCCCCCACACTCGTCCTCGCCATTTCTACTCTCCCTCCCCCCCCCCCCACATGTTTTTCTTCAAGGTCCGCCTTTTTTGTCCCTAGTCACGTGCGACCAGCAAGACGAGAGTGTTGCAAACGATGGCTGTGACCAGAACCGTATTTTTTTAAAACTTCTCCCCCGGAGATGTTATGGTCAGGTACTATCTAAGCAGATCTCAGTTTCGACTCACTCAACCACTTGACCCTCCACCCTCCCCTCACCCCTCCCAACCCCACGACGCATTACCATTCTCTTCACTCTCTTCGTTTTCTAAGCACCCTCTCCCAACAGCCCTCACCTCCCAGAAGCTTTGATTCCCCCCGCCCTCGCCTAGTGCCTCGGTGATTAAAAATCTTGGGGCAAAACTCACGTTCTGCGTCTTGTGTGTCGCCCATGGACGTGCTGTTTCCGGCCATGGGGAGCCAATCGGCTGCAATTTCACGGGGGAAGAAGACATTTTGTTTATTGTGTTTATTCTGTTGTTTCACTTGGTATTACGACTAAAGAGTTACTATTTGTCGTTAATCAACATAAATACATACACGAATACAAAATATAAACATACAGATACATACGCAAATTGTTGTTGCAGTTTATTTCGTGTTTTTTTTATTGTTGCTACATATATTTTAAGAAATGTAACCATGTACAAAAAAGAAGATAAACATTTAATATGCAAATTTGTCGCCGGTGTCAAAATCTTCTTCATTTTGACTTCACGTCTTAACTAATTTACTAATAAGCTGTATGTTAGTTGGCCCTCTATTACAAGGGTCGGCAACCGAAGGAACGCTTGCTAGACTTTACACGCAGAGCGATTCTCAATGGCACGTAGGAAGGCGCAGACAAAGGCAATTCAAGTATTTTCTACAAGACAATGAGTGCTGGGCAAAGATACATTTTTACTCTTGGTACGCTGAATTAATTAGAAATCCTACTTTGGCATACTGTTATTAAAAGGTTACCATCCCCTGCTCTAATGGACTAATAAGCCTGTCTTGCACACGCACACAAAGATATTACAGCTTAGGTTAAATTCTACAGCGAGAAATGAACTACTAATTTCAACCAATGCACAAGTTTACCCTGCTAAAAAGCCGGCGCGGATCCACATGTGGCTCCACTCGTGGAATACTCCGCGTGGGAGCTGCAACTATGTGCCTGAGAATTCAATAAATGTCTGTTTGGGTTGAGGAGAACATTATTTGTCAAGTCTGTGTTCTGCATTTGCTCGTAACTTTCGGCCTTTTGTTTGCGCTCTCTCGGCTCCTCCTTTTAAAACCACAGAACAGCGCGAAAATATCATAAACAATTTAGGTTTGTTCGATAATGTCATGATCAGATTTTTGAGACACTAACAGTGGGATTGAAAAATGTCCTGTACCTTAATTTGTATTGAAATGTTAAGAACCTTTTAACAAAGGATAAAAAAAGACCTATTTAATTTGAATATGATTTAAAACGCTAAAATAAAAACTTTACTTTGCTATGAAATGTCCAAACCGTACTATGGTTAAAAATGTCTAAAAACATACTATGAATTGATAAGCCAAACAACTGATGCTTGTGTAAAATGCCAAGGACCAACTAGGATTTGATATGCCCATACAACTGATTTTTTTTCTCTAAAATACTGTCAAAACAAACAGATTTAGATTGTTTTCGAATCAATAAGAAACAACATTTGAAGTTTCTTCTATTCAGTTCAATCACCGCCTTATATTGAAGCAGATTCTGTTAACCCCGCGGGCGGTGAGATGGACCAAGGGAAGGAGAAGAGGGGGTGCACTTTTAGAAAAGAAAGAAACATTTCGTCAATAGTAATGCTGTAATATGACGTTTAAACAATTTGTCCGCCCCGCTCACCACTCCACAAAACTCACAAAACATTTTTGTTTGTCTTTAGAGAAATTGAAAACCGATACGGAGGAAAAGAGAAGGGGGAGGGGGTGGTTGTTTTAAAAGACTTGAGGGTGATTCCTCCCAGTTTCCTTCCTTCCCCTAAAGTATGATTTGTCAACGTTAGTGTCCACTCCTTATCTTCTGGTTTGTTCCTCGGGTCCCTAATCTTGCCTCCCCGCGGGATAACGCGGGTCTCATTATTCATTGGCACATCCTCCTGGTTCGTCGGGACACTCTTTGGCGACATGGGCTTGTTACTGTAGAGCACACACACACGCACGTGCGATAGGGAGCGAGAGAGCACACAAACGAGGGCAAACACAGACACGCACAGACATACACAATGTTCATACAAGTACCATGATTCTGGGATGGTGAAGAGATAGGATATCGAAAACAGGAAATTGTTTTATCTACGACGGAGGTTCAACGCAACAACTCCTGATAACATCCACTGGTTTATCAGCATCTTGTTTGTTTTTGTATTTTTCATTTGGCATGCCTCGTATTCTTCTCTCCATCAGTTTTATTATCTGATTATAAAATTGTTAGCTCTTTTTATCATTGTCTCCATCCATATCTCCCCCTTTCTACTCGTTTCTTTTGTTCTCGTTCTTTTTTTCTCATTCTCTCTCTCTATATTATTCTCTGTGTGATTCTACTCTTTCTCGATCACTCTTTTTCTTCCTTTTATTTCTCCTCCATTTCTCTTTGTTTTTCTATAGTTTCTCTTATTTTCTCACTATCTTTTCTCTTTCCATTTCCCTCTAAGTGTTATTGTTATTGTTGTTTTTTTCTCTCTTTACTAACAGATTTATGTCTTAAAGCAAATCAAAATCGACACGTTCTACCCACATATGCTATAGGCCTACATATTCCTCAACTTTGTATGCTACCGCTGACTTGATATCTCGCTGTCTGGGCGACGATCTTAAAAACACCTTAATGGGGCTTGATGGCGGAGCGGCAGAGCGTTCGGCCGGCGTACTGAAGGTCCTGGGTTCGAGTCCTGGTAAAGGATAGCATTTTTTTTCTACCCAGCTCTGATGGGTACGTGACTTTAGCAATGTGCTGGCCAGGCATCCCCTAGTATGCCGTGGCCACGTAAACTGGTGAACGCTGCTTCACTGGCCCTAAGATTAATTCGGTCTGACGGGATACTTGACTTTAAACTACAAAGAGAATAGAGAAGCTGATGCCATTCATATCCTTTTAATAACAACCACAGGGAGACAAAGTACTTTGTGGATGACGCACAGCCCAGCCATATTTCAAATCCTTCAATCTGACAGATCGCCAACCTTAATAACAAGTGCCGGGCATCCACATTACCTATTCATTATCTTCATTATCGTCTACAGTCTACAGCATTACAGGGGCGTCACTCTCTTATTAAAACGACAAGAAATTCAACACCTCAAATCATTTCGGCTCTCATGTTTCAATACTCGTTAGGGTGGAAGAACACAATTTGTGCTCCCTCCCTCCCAGCTATTACACTGTCTGGGTCAACAAAGGTCAGAAGGGCGTGGGGGTTGGGAGAGGAGAAGAAATATTTTTATTTATTTGACGCTTTTAGGAAGCTATCCGGTGAATTAGGGGATGGGCGGGAGGTATGTCCAGAGTCTTACAGTTGTATTTGGCTAATATATACTGGACATCGGTAGTGACCTTTGACCCTTTTATTAAGGACGGAAGCTTGGTGGTTGAGGAATTCTATCTACATACCCCCCTCCCCCGGACTTCGCGAGTTTAACAGTTCATATCTACCCAACGGATGAAACTCAGTCAGACTGCAGCAGACTTAGATTAGGTTATAAACGTATGCGGCTATCATACATCTTATACCGGAATATCAAAGGTTGGGATATAACCTTAGGCGGCTATCATATATCTTATACCGGTATATCAAAGGATAGGATATAACCTTAGGCGGCTATCATATATCTTATACCGGTATATCAAAGGTTAGGATATAACCTTAGGCGGCTATCATATATCTTATACCGGTATATCAAAGTCCTCGTGTCACAGATGATAGATCAGCTAGAGAGAGGATAAGTGTAACGAAAAGAAACTTTTATTACATTCTATCTTTCAAATACAAAAGAAAATTGTATAAATAAAACTATTAATCTTCATATTCTCAAAGACTTGATAAGTACATTTTTTATGTCATATTTTAAACTTTTGTTGTTGTTGCTATTTTATGCTTTACTTGACAAAATTGTAAGGCCTTAAGGAACGAATCTTTGCAAACATGCATTAATAAGACATTAATAAGATAGGGCGTAGTCAGTCCATTACTTTCAGCTCTATCATGTCACTGACTACATTAAAGAAAAAAACATGAATAATAAAAAATCAATTTTTGGTAAGTAGGCCATAACTATTAAAAAAAATAGAAGTCATGTCCGGTAAAAGTCATCATAAGCCCTGAGGACATTTTGGTCATGAAGACTGCTTTACTAGACCTAAAAAAATGTTGTCAAGAAATTATTTTAGACTTTCTTTTTATGTTAGACCCTGGGCCATTTCCTGGTCAGTAGTTATAGCTCTTCGACTTCCTGTGGCCGGGTCTGAATAATAATGAGGAAAGCCTGCCTTAAAGTGCCTTAAAGGGGAACTGTTGCATACTTGCCATTTAGTGTAAGAAAGTTTCTAGCCACACACATTATTTAAATGGGTAGGAATGTCCCTTTTAAATCTGAGATATATAAAGAGGACAAGAGAAATTCATTGCTAAATTGGAAATATTACGTTGCCCAAAGCAGTGGTCGGCAAACTTTTGATAATAGTGTGCCAAAGTGGGATTTCTAATTCACTCAGCGTGCCAACAGCCTAAAAGTCATCATGCTTTAGCACACAATTTCTAATAGAAGATACTTTTATTCAGGAGTCTTACACGTGCCATTGAAAATCGTTCTACGTGCCAAGTTCGGCACGCGTGCCGTAGGTTGTAGACCCCTGGCGTAAAAGGACAGTAGTAAAATAAGCGAAGTGGATATTTTAAATTTTAATACGTAAGTCTGCGTAGTATAACCGTGAGCAGTGCTATCATCATTCTTTAAATAGGCCTACATTTAAACAAACAATACACCTTGCATGATTTGAACAGTCCAAATTTAAACAATGTATAAACACACTAGTTAAAGAGACAGCAAAGCTTTTCACGTGTCTTGCAACAATTAGAAAACACACATGGAGACAAAAAACAACAACAATAACAATAGCAACCACCATGGTGATGATAATATCACCAACTATGAAACCACTCGCGACCTGAAATTGATTGAAAATCGTGACTAACCGGGTGACAAAAGCCAGTTTTAGATATTATAAAGACGCCATCTTTCTTTTCTCGGGCAGACGTGACCTATTTTTTTTCCATATTTTTAAAAAGAAATATTTCTATGAAGACTATACTTAATACAATTTTTTTTTCTTGTTTTTTCTTCAAAGGGATAAATTGATGTGAGGTTTTAAAAATATTTTCGTTAAGTCAACTCTAAATATAAATACTCGCGCACGCACGAGACATTGAGCGCCCTCTATATTCAGTAAAATTTCTAAATTTATGAACGTAATCGATTTAAAAAAAAAAATGAAGACGTGACAGACCAAAGCAGGGTACCATCATACAACTAGGACGATCCCTGGGGTCACGTGACGTTGTTTGCTCTTCTATCTTTTCATTAAGTAAAAAAAAAAATTACAGAACGGGAGTAAAATTAAAAAGTAGGAATGAAGAGGCATGGAAATAAGAAACGGGACAAATAAAAACATATGACCTGAAAGCAAATAGGATGGGCGGGGAAAGTGGAGTTTAAAAAAAAAAGAAGGCAAGGTTCAAGTGAGTACAAATGAATCGAGCGTTTTGTTTTCTTTTTTTCTTTATTCGCGGTAATGTTTCGTTAGTATAGATCGAAAGGCCCCCACGGCCTCGCCCCCCCCCCCCTCGCCACGGTTCCTTCTATTTGCCCTCGCAAACGCTCGTCCTCCGACTTTCCTTCTCACAGCACCCACCCCCCTTCAGCCGTACCCCCCCCGATTCTTTTATTGTTGTGTTTTTTTTTTCTTTCCACCCCTTGGGGGGACGGATAGTTTATTGTAGAGTGAAATATCAACACGGCCGGCTCGTTTAAGCAACAATTAAACCGCATTAATCCATTGAATGAAGTGAGAGAGAATGAAAGAAAGAAATAAAAAGAGAGAGAGAAAGAATGGGGCATGGAGGAATAAGGGAGGAGCAGTTAAGGTCGAGTGTGAATGGAGAAACAAAAGCGGGGGAGGAGTAGAACAGGAGAGAAAGAGGGGGGGGGGCTGAAATGGAGATGGCGTAGTTAAATAGAAAGAGGGTGTGCCGGGAGGCGAGAGAGGGAGGTGGGGGGCGCGGCATGTCTACATCCCAGTGTGGATACTGCCTCGGTGTGAAACATTCTATCGCTCCGCCGCACGCGCAAATCGAAACCAGAATCCATTGTCACGGTGAGCACTATTTAAATGTATCAGGCAAATACACACTCACATACATACACACACGCAGAAAACAAAACACCACAGTTGACAGCTAAGATACGTACAGAATTTGAGAAAAGTTTAGCGCCGATAGTTGCTCATTGCAGAGCCCGGTGAATGTTTAATTGACGGAGAAATGAAATCGAAGTATTTCGGACAATCAATTCACCAATGAGTACAAGATTATATCAAAATTTATTAATCTTCGACTACACAAACACACGCGTTCGGATGACGCGCCGAAGGTCCTGGGTTCAAATCCCGGTGAAGATTTGTTCCCAGGTCTGGTGGGTTTCCTGAGTCTACCCAGAATTAAACAATAATATCATAGCTTTCATGGAAAAGGCCCGGTTCTTAGCGGCAGCGCGTTCGACTGGCGTCCTGGGTTCGAATTTTGGTGAATGCTAAGATTTATTCCCTGG
Organism: Anisus vortex; assembly: GCA_949126835.1. Taxonomy (NCBI): domain Eukaryota; kingdom Metazoa; phylum Mollusca; class Gastropoda; family Planorbidae; genus Anisus; species Anisus vortex. Next base: position 27,801,778 of record OX421502.1, on the reverse strand, counting down.
TGTCCCTGAGTCTACCCAGCTCTGAAGGGTAGCTTACCTGACTTTTGTTGCTGTAAAGTTAAAGCGGCTAGGCCTTGTGCTGGCCACACAATCCCCACAGTATGCCGTGGCCGCGGAAAATGGTGAATACTGCTTCACCTGTCCTATGGATCAATTGGGTCCGACGGGATACTTTACTTAACACAAATACAGTCATCTTTGACTACACGAAAACGTACCTTATAAACTACACTAACTACACGCATAAATTTATGAGAGACTACAGGAATACACTTAACGTACACACATTAATTCCATAAAGCTACAGTTGCAGGCATCCATTCATGAAACATTACTTTGCAGTACCAACGTAGAGAATGTGTGGCCATCCCAATCCCCGGACAGTGTTACGCAGGCACAATAGATATCATGAACGAATCAGAAACCATACTTAGTGGCCCTGGAAAAACAAACATAAGCCTAATAAGATAGGAACCCGAACCTCTTAACACAGTAAACAAGCGCTCTTTGCATAGCTAGACCCGCGCGTCCTAAGCTATTAATACAACAGGAGGAAGGATGGAGGGGTGGTGGGAGAGGGCGGGAGATTCAGAGTCCACCTTGAGGACAATTCCTGTCACTTTCGCTCTAATCACTTAGCCATCTGATGATTTCCTCATCTACTTTCCTCTTTATGTCTTCTCTCGTCTGTCTGTCTGTCTCTCTCTTTCTCTAACTCCATCTCTCTCTCTCTATCTCCCGTTCCCCTTTTGTCGTCGCCATTCCCCACCCTCCCCTTCCACCAAATCAAAAGATCATTTTGAAGACATGGCCCCGGGGGTGGAGTTAGACGGAAGTGACGTAATTGCTCTTCAGCCACCATCCGCCATACCCCCCCCCCCTCCCTGTCCCCTAAAGTTGGTTTCCAGTAGAAATGGTTTCGGACTCCCATGAATCTTTAGAAATCTCTCCCATGTTGAAACCTCGAGCACAAACACACATACAC